>JAFEMH010002999.1:0-297041 GCA_022495995.1 Adenophora triphylla var. japonica
CAAATCAATCCAATTCCATATTTCTTCATCGATTGAAAAGAGTTTCAATCAAGGATCTAGCAATCCGCCTAGAATTGTTCTAGGGTTCGTTCAACGCGTGGATACACATAGAGGATCTTCGCTTATTCAAGATCTTTTGTCTGTGATTCAAGAATCGCTTCATCGAAGATTCGCTAGTTCTTCAATCAGAAGTTGGAACAGCGTTCATCAACGAAAAAAAGTACACAAGGTTAGTAATTCTAAATCATTCTTCTTAATTAATCATCCACAGAACGGATCCTGGAAGCTTCGGATTTTTCGAGTTATTTGTAATTTTTTCAGCTACGTGCGCATGGGACCACCGAAACCCAACAAAGACTTGGATCCACTCACTAAAGCTCTGTCACCAATAGCATCAACACTGGCTTCCCATGTTATCAAAAATTTCGGCCCAAGGTTGGAAAATTCTTATTACCGATTTCAGTGCGCCGCTTATAAAATGAAATACAAGAAACCTCGAAGTAGCCGAGGCTATTAAGTGGAACTCAACATATAAAATGTTGAAGAGAACAGTCAGTCGAATATAGGGTGGTCACTCACGAAATACTTTTCTAGTCATCAAATGGACTACCAAATTAGTGAGTATGATTGGTCGTATAGCTACCGAGAGTTTAATTACTTAAAGCCTTGGTAAGGAGGGCAATCAAGATCTTTTTCGAGAAGTTACTATCCCACCTCCTATCTTTTGTGCATTACGTGAAATAAATGTCCTAAGTGAAGTTATATTAGGCAATTTAGATCACATGCCTTGTTTGGAAGTGCCAAGTTATGCAAATGGAAAGTAAATTCACAAAATATTATGAACATTTTCCCGTTAAGTTTCCAATTAGTGACCATAATGGATCATATGATTAAGTTCTCCCTCATTAGGTGACTTGTTTGATTGAATTTTATATGAACACGAGGCCCGGACCTTAATCCAGTCTGCCAGGACACGTAAACACTTTGTCCAAGAGCAAACTTAGGGAAATTCACACAAGATACATATATCGTTACTGTTCAAAGAAACCGCACTGTTGTAGAACACTAAATGGACCAAACACGACATCCGAAAGAAAAGAGAGTGGGAGCAACAAAAATATTAAAAAAAGGATGGAATTTCATGACAAAAGGAAAAACTTCATCCTCATCTAGTAGTGGTTCTCAAAGTGGTGTAGATATGAATTACACCAATACCTTGAAAGCCCATATTACCCTTAGATGGTGAAAGTTTTGAAAAACTTGAATATCCTACAAATGGGTGAAAATTGCATGCTAATATTTATCATATTCTTTCGATGATGGAGACGTGATCTATCTTACCCCCTTCAGGATTCATGGTAGCATCGGAGGTCGCTGCTTTTTAGTGCCGCAAGAAGAATGGTGACGTCAAAGCGAAACCAACTCAAAACTTCCCAGCTCTTATCGAGAGATTGATTTGTCTTGGATTGGGATGACGCGAATTTGAGAAAACAAGGCACATTCCGGGATCTTGACGATGGTGATTATGAAAGACTCGAAGAAGACAATCTCAACGAAAAGTTTTTGGAGAAGGATACTAGAAGAAGAATAATAATAATTCAACAAATTCAAAGACTTTGAAGCAATAACAATATTGAAGACCTAAAACTTTTTGAAGACTTTGAAGATTTGAAGACCATAATTAGTTTAAAGATTTGAAGACTCATTTATTTTCAAGACTTTGTTAAATTTGAAGAATTTGTTAAATTTGAATACCATAATTACTTTGAAGATTTGAAGACTCATTCGAAGATTTGAAGACTCATTTGAAGATTTGAAGACTTTTTATTTTAAGACTATGTAATTTTAAATTGTATCATTTGAAGACAATGAAAATATCCCCAAAAAATTATGAAATAAATATTCATAGAGTTTCTATTATTAAATTGATTACAATATTACCTCATTTTCTTTTATATAATTTCATTTGTTTAGTTTTTTTTTAATATTTTTTTATATACCTATTTGTAAAAAATATCAGTAATAAAAAAGTCTAAAATATTATTTCCTAGTCAATAAAAAATAAAAATAAATATAGGATAGTTTGTCCCTCTTTTCTTTTATATACTTTAAATTGTTTAGTTTTTTTCTATCTTTTTTTATATACCTTTTTGAAAAAAATATCAGTAAAAAAAAATCTGAAATATTATTTCCTAGTCAATAACAAATTAATAAAAAATAAAAATAAATAAAGGGTAGTATGTCCGTCTTTTATTTTATATACTTTCATTTGTTTATTTTTTTTTTTATCTTTTTTTATATGCCTATTTGTAAAAAATATCAGTAATAAAAAAGTCTAAAATATTATTTCCTAGTCAATAAAAAATTTAAAAAATAAAATAAAAATAAAGGGTAGTCTGTCCCTCTTTTCTTTTATATACTTTCATTTGTTTAGTTTTTTCTATCTTTTTTTATATATAAAACAACTAATTTTCTTATGTCTAAGTGATTTTATATTTTAAAAAATATCTTATTAAATACTAAATTACTTTTTATTTTTTTCATATTTTTTCTGATTTTTTTTTTTAAAAGGAAAACCCGTTTGGCCCGTGGATCTTCGGATCTGGGCCAAACGGGCGGCCTTGGACATCTGAAATGGGAAGGGCCGGGCCGGGTTTAGGCCCGTTTCATCACACGGGCTAACGGGCTTCAACCCGCCCCGCCCGCGGGTTGGTCTGTACGGACCGAGCCGGGACGGGCCAACCCGTTTGGCCATCACCATTTGAAACCATGTAACAATTAATTTTTTGTTATTATTTAGTTAATAAACTAAATAATAACCCAGTTCATGGAACCGGGAACGACGACGATTGAAACCATGAATCGGGTACCGTAATTACACAGTTCGAATACAGTTCCCTTTTATACAAAATCGGGAACCGAAAATCGTACCCGGATGAGCACGTCTAGGTGTGTGTTTGTGTTGAATTGTAACTTTCGGAATAATACAGCCCAAAAAATCCTTATTTGAATTAATTACAACTGCTCTTTGTTTTTCATCCTCATTTGGCCTATACTTCCTCGTCCCACTTAACTTGATATCAAAAATTTTGAGAAAAAAATACTATTATTAAAGGTAGACCTTCTCATTCGGGTACGATTTCCGGTTTCGAACTGCCGATTCCCGATTCTGTGGACAAGAGAACCGTATTTGAACCGTGTAATTCTGATTTCCGGTTCACGGTTCAAACCGCCGGTTCAACGGTTCTGACGGTTCCCATTTATTTATTACATTTAATTATTTTTATATGTTTTTTAAAATGCAATATAACTAAAAATAGTTAAATAATTAATTGAACTTCAAAATCCATTAAATTTGTTATAAAATTCATTTCAAATGATAGATTTTATAAGAAAATGTTAGTTTTTTTTTTTTTTTTAGCAAATTTGGTTAGTTTTTTTAATGAATGTAATTAGTTAATTAACTAAATAATAACAAAAAACTAGTTGTTACAAAATATATATATATATATATATATATATATATATATATATATATATATATATATATATATATATATATATATATATATATATATATATTAAAGTTGGTGAGGAGGCCTAAGGATTCGCCACGTAGACATGTTTAGGCAAACTCTTGTTTTTAGAGAAGTCACATCATCACCATTCCAAAATCTAAAGACTCTTGATATTCTCCTTATTAGCTAATAGTATTAGTTAATACTAATAGTTACTATATAGGTTAACTATTACTATTAATAGTATTAGTTAACTATAATAGTTACTATATAAGTTAACTATTACTATTAATAGTATTAGTTAACTATAATAGTTACTATATATGTTAATTATTACTATTAATTGTATTAGTTAACTATAATAGTTACAATATAAGTTAACTAATACTATTAATTGTATTAGTTAACTATAATAGTTACTATATATGTTAAATATTACTATTAATAGTATTAGTTAATCATAATAGTTAATAAATGTTAACAATTACTATTAATAGTATTAGTTAATTATAATAGTTACTATATAGGTTAACATTAGTATTAATAGTATTAGTTAATCATAATAGTTACTATATAAGTTAACATTACTATTAATAATATTATTTAATCATAATAATTACTATATAGGTTAACTATCACTATTACTATTATTAGTTAATTATAATAGTTACTATATAGATTAACTATTACTATTACTATTATTAGTTAATTATAATAGTGACTATATATGTTAACTATTATTATTAATAGTATTAGTTAATCATAATAGTAATTATATAGGATAACTATTATCATTTAGTTTAATACTAGTATTGCACCAGTGCGATGCACAAAATATATATGAGAAATAATATGTTTAATACATGCACACACGTAAACTAGGTCGGCGGTGGCTCCGGCGAAACCCCTCCGGCGTGAGAATAAGATTACTAGGTCACGAAAATGGTAATAATAATGAAAACCCTAGAGAGAGAGAGAGCTTAGAGAGGAGAGAGAGAGTACATACCATGCAAGAGAACACTATTCATCTATTTATACTCCCAAGTCCCCCATGTGCTCGCACAAGTGGGTGGACACTTGTCAATCATCCAATTAGGGTCCCCAACCAACTTCAAGTTAGTGGGATTTCACTGTTCACCTTGTCACATCAATCATCCATCACAGGCGGCTAGGGTTAAGTACGCCGACGTCAATCGGAAAGTAGCTCAGAAACGCCCGACTACACATGTCGCCCGGGCGACAATCAAGGGGAAAAGGGCGACATTCTACATGTCGCCCTAAGCCAACTACCCCGAAGGAGATGGGCTTCCCCTACTATGTCTAATCACAATGCATTACCGACATCATACCACGTTTCTCGCGTAACCTTATTTCTTAATCGAAGTCATACTCCCACACAACATCTTACCTTTGTTGCCTAGTCGCCCTATATCGCCTCGACTTCCAATGTCGCACCAACGTCACGGCCCCACTTGCATAGTTTGGACCATGTGGGCCCAGCCCATACCTAGCTATTGGCCCTAACCCTAGTGATTTGGGCCCAATCCATTTTCCTACAATCGTACGAAGCCCCAAGTTCAAGTCCTGGACTATTCATGGTCAGGCGAGAACTTTCACAAATACCCTCTATGGTTTCCGCCGTTTTATGCCTTTTTGGCGAAAGCAAAGGCTCAAATGACACCTGCGTAACACGTGTCACCTCGGGGTTGATCGGGTTGGGCGGTTAGGCAAGCCGCCGCACGCCCCTAGGAATTTATGTCGTCTTTTCCAATTAATACCGCAATAATGGGGGAATTTCAAAATTTGAACTCTCTTAAATACGCCTTGGAAACTCCCCTTAAAACCTTTCCCTTCCGTGGCTTGGAAATCAAAATCCTCTCTATCGTTTCATTTCCCACTCCTTTGCTCATTTATTCTTTTACTTCATAGAGACTACCGGGCGACTCACTTTTATTGTTATTGCATTTTCACTTTTTCCGGCAAATTTCATCGTTCGTTTCATCCCCCAAACGTGTTATCTTTCTTTCTACCTACGTTGCATTCCAATTTCTAGCTGATTGGGAGCATTTTTCGAAGGAATTTCACAGGTTCGAAGCTTTTCGGCCGTTCTCCTGCCGCTCGTCCAACCTTAACCTTTTCTACAAATTTCCAGGTACTTATTTCAAAATCTCTTGAATTCTTGCTTGAATTCTCGCTTGAATTCTCGCTTCTCTTATCTCGCATATCATGGCTAGGACCAAGTCATGCTCTAAGACTATTAGGTTTGGCCAAAATAAAAGGAGTGGGGGGTTTTACAGAAGGGACATGGGGGTATGGGCTCGGATCTCGCGCGAGGATCTCAATTTTATGCTAATGCGACATGGAACGGATGTCGCCATACTAAATGCCTTAGAAATTAGGGGTCCCCCTTTCTTGCACAAATCCGCTCCTATGAAAACTTTTTTCACGACTAATGAACTTTGTACTCATATCTGCGACTTCTACCTCCCTTTTCGTAAATCCGGAATTTTCGACCTTGACTATCTCGCAGCCCCCAATTTACATAGTCATCACTTCTATAAACAGGTGCTGTCAAGCTCCAGTGATAGGAGCGACATGTCTTCCTCCAATTTAACCTCAAATCATGACGTGTCGGACACTTTGGCAGCTGAGACTTCATTGCGACCACCCATCTCGCAGGGTTCCTCTAACCCTGATGTCGCTGGAGCCAGTAGCTCCTCTTCCATGGACTTTCAAACATCCTATCATATCAAGTATGGTATTAACCCTGACCTTTACCACATAGAGCTCTATGCAGGCGACTTATCACTTGCCGCCATGCGAGTTAGAACTAATGGCGTTATTGTCTATCCTTCCCAGCTAGATGCTGGCCTTAGGTTCCCCATTGACCCTTTTATTAGTGATGTCATGCCCAAAGCTCGTGTCGCCGTTGTTGATCTCCACCCCAATGCCCTTAGGATCCTTACCAGCTACTTAGCAATCTGCAGGGCCTTACGCCAAGAGCCTAATGTTCCCCTATTTGTTCACTTATTCGAGGGTTATACAGTTGTTTCCCAGCGAGATGGCGCTATTGAAAACCGCCTCTCAATTAAGTATAAAAAACCCAAGATTTTGACTCCCTTGCCCCGAAAAGTTCATAACTGGCAATCCAAT
Source organism: Adenophora triphylla var. japonica (assembly GCA_022495995.1). Taxonomy (NCBI): domain Eukaryota; kingdom Viridiplantae; phylum Streptophyta; class Magnoliopsida; order Asterales; family Campanulaceae; genus Adenophora; species Adenophora triphylla. The sequence continues at coordinate 6,672 of JAFEMH010002999.1, forward strand.
CCCCTTTTTGTTACATCTCGCATGGGTTGGACACATTCATGTGACCTTGGGGAAATCAATCCAAAAATTGAGACTCGATCCGCCTTGGTTTCCGGCGACACCCGATTGAAAGACAAGATTCTTAAAACTCTCGCTGATGCCGCCGATACGGGTCTAGCGCTATTTTCGTGGCGAGATATTCTATCCCGCCCTTCATTGCTTTGCCAAGTTGGCCTTCCTGACTTTACTTGCCCAGATGATGAACCTCGCCTATCCATAGTTCACACTGCTCCCTATCCTGGCTGGGATCTCCATACTGGAAATTGCTTTGCTTCTGAGTGTGGACCTTGCCAAAGGGAAGGTTACTGCTGTAATGATATGTTTGACGCAATAAGTATGTTTCTCGCCTTTATCCTTGTCTCATGTTCTCTCTTTACTTTCCTTATGCTAACTGTTTGTCGCTTTTGATTCAGAATTCAGACTCATGGACGTATCCGATAGGCGAGCTGCTGCCTCAGGCTCTGATGGTCGCCGCAAGCGACTTGCCGATTCACGCCAAACTGCCCTATTACAGACTGATGAATTGGAGATCCCAATTTCCTTGCATGGGGATGACTCCGAAGCCATAGCTCGCGAGAAGGCTGCCATTGCCGCTGAGAAGGCCACTGGTCAGGCCAAGAAGACCAACAGAGCGAAAACTTCGATGAGGTCTTCCACCCTTGCTTAGAGAGATGAGGATATGGTTCAGGGAGAAAATGTCGAGAAGGAAGCTGATGTCGCCGCTAAGGACATTGAGCCAAACCCGCCTACTAACTCCCCCAAGCCAACTGGTTCCCGCCCCAATAAATGAGGCCGTACTGAGGATGACCCTGAGGCGGTCATGATTGAGGAAACTTCCACCGAAGCCGAGGCCCAACTTGTCAGTTGGCTCCGAGAAGGGTTTGAGATGCCGTCCGACAAGGATGGCCTGTACGATCTAAGCGTGGAGATTGCCTCCGTTCCCAATTTGACAGGCTTTGATATCTATTCTCGTGACCCCACCTACAGCATAATTGGTGCCAATATCATTGAACGCGCAGGCAACAAAGCAGCCATAGCTGAGGTTGTGGAGCAGGACATTGACCTGTCTCTAAACTTTGCCGGCCTTCAAATCTGCGGGGCAAGGATTGTCGCTTCTTATTTTAGCTATGCCTTTCACTTTTCTTCTTAAATCATTTATTCTCTTCTAATAATCTCTACAGATTACTAGCACTTTGCATGGGTTAAGGAACAAATGCCAACGTTTGGTCCGTGATTCGGAGAAACTTGAGAAAGCACGCAAGCGGGCTTTGGGTGAGAAAGACAAATACAAGAACAAATGTGTTGACATGGAAAAAGATTTGGCGGCTTTCCAGGCGGAGAAATTGAAGATAGCTGAGGCGCTCAAGGCCAGCGAGAATCAAGAGAAAGATTTGCGTGATGAGATCTCCGCCCTAAAGCAAAGGTCAGAAGAAAAAATCCAGGCCCTAGAGGCTGAAAACCTAGCTAAGGTGCCTTCGAATGCCAAATTAATCAAGGAGATCGCTGACAACAAAGAGAAGGCAGAAAATGATGCAATGGATATGTACGATAAAGCTCTACTTCATGCTATGCGGGCAGCAGCTGCGAGCTCCGATGAGATTCCAGCCATCACTGCTGAACTTCTCGCCAAGTGGGGGTTTGAACAAATTTATAGCGACTTTTGCCGCCGCGGCCACTCTCTTGTTCCATATGAGGAGAGCGAGCTTTGCGCCTTGGCTTTAGAAGACAAACTTTTAGGCAAGCCAGTTTGGGTGCCTCCCCCACTAGCCGCCAATGACGCCTTGACCATGTGGGTAGATTTAATCGGCGAGAAGGCCAAAGCTCTCAAAGACGCCAAAGACGCCGCCAGAGAGGCAATTGGCGCAGCTAAAGCTGCTGCTGGCGGGAATCAGGCTTCTACTTCTTAATAACTTTGGCTTTGCTTTAAAACAATCTTAGTTCTTGTTTGTATTAAACAATTTACCTTTCCGCTCTTTAAACTTTGGTTTTTTTGCTTGGGGATGTCGCGGTTTGCGACTTGACATTAAACTCACTTTTTGGGAGATCGCGGTATGCGATTTATGCACATTGCTTTTCTTCAGATGTCGCGATTTGCGACTTAACTTTGTCTTCCGCCTCTATGCATGATTTCTTTACCATTTGCTTTGCTACAATTTAGATGTCGCCTTTAGCGACTTGTCTTTGACTTTAATTTTATTTCATAACTGCCCCTTTGATGCCTGCCTTGGTTATCTGAATGTCGCGGTGTGACTTCAGTTATATGCTTTATCCTTCTCGAATGTCCTTTGCTTGCTGTAATTTGTTTTAAATTTTACCTTTGATATGTCGCCATTTTTGCTTCGACAGTTTATCGAAGACTCATTTCCCATAACTTATCTATATACATACTACTCCCTTCAAAAGAGTGAGGCTTGTCTTTAGGCAGCCTTACTCCATTGTTAGGATCTTACGCGACAAACATTGCGCGGCCAACCTTTTTTGGCTGAAGTCATTCTTTAGTAAAAAATGTGGTAGGCCAGCTTCTCGCTGGCGACAACCGTTTTTCATGTAAATTGCGACAACTTACACCGGCTTACTTTTTCATCTACTTCCTGTTTTGCGCTTTACGGCTAAGTCGCCTACGTGCTTGGCGCCTTTAAGCCCGATCCTTCTCGCTTGATTACCGCCAGGACTTTTTTCGCCAGGACATGCCTGGCTTCGTTTCCACCTGGAACTATTCAGTCTATCACTTTATTAACTTTTTCGCATAAACAGTTCGGGATGTAAGCCCTTCGGACTTTATTAACTTCGTTTCAAACTGGCATCTCGCCAAAATTTCATTTTTCAAAAACTTTTCAAGACCTTTCAAACTGGCATCTCGCCAAAATTTCATTTTTCAAAAACTTTTGAAAACCTTTCAAAATGTTTGGGGTGCGAGCCCTTCGGACAGTTCGGGATGTAAGCCCTTCGGACAGTTCGGGATGTAAGCCCTTCGTTTCTGTCTTAGCGGCAACCCTTATGGCCACCACCTTCAAGCTTTGCAGCAACCTCATTGCCGCCATCTTCAAGCTTTGCAGCAATCTCATGGATCCGTAACTCGTCCATCAGTTCATGCAACAAAAGATAGCATCATCAGAATTTCACAAGTATACCATCACGCTACACAATAGGTTGATAGAACATCTCGTCGCTATTTCTATCATATATACAAATTACATGTCACCAGATCATCAAATTTTACATAACTTTTTCCTCAAACGCGACAATCAAAGGAACAAATTACAAGAAAAAGTTATATAACTTTTGCGGTCTAGGGCAAACAATCAAAAGGGAAAACGAGGTCGCGGCGGCTTCATTAGTAGAATTATTTAAGATGGTCAACACTCTAAGCACTCTTCAACTCTTCACCATCCTGCTTTCTCAACCTATAAGTCCCTTCTCGCACCACCTTCGATACTTGGAACGGACCTTCCCACTTCTCATTTAACTTGGTGTACCCTGGCTTGGCTCATGTTGCCTCCACACACCTCAGAACCCAATCCCTGACATTAAAAGATCTTTTCTTAACCTACTTGTCATGCTGAGCTTTCATCCTTTGCTTGTAATTAATCATCTTCATTCTCGCATACATCCTCTTTTCGTCAATCAAGTCCAGATCATTGCATCGCCTTTGCCCATTTCTCGCTTCATCATAATAGGCCACCTTATAAGTCGGTAATGCCATCTCGGCAGGCGCCATTGCCTCCGATCCATAAGTAAGGGCAAATGCGGTTTCTCCGGTCGAGCCCTTGATCGTTGTTTGCCGCCTCCGCCTGCCCGTTGCACTGTGGCCTGTAAACTGCCGACATCCAGTGTTTGACATTCACCCTTGCGCATTCCGCTAAAAATTTCTTTCCGAATTGCGTACCATGATCTGAAATGATTGCCCTAGGAACCCCGTATCTATACCAAATATTCTCTTGTACAAATTTGATCACCTGGTCCTCACTGATTGTCGCCAAAGCTTTCGCCTCTGTCCATTTCGTAAAGAAATCCACGGCGACAACCACATGCTGACAACCACATTTGGCTTTCGGAAAAGGTCCTATCAAGTCAATCCCCCACATGTCGAAAGGCCAAGTCGGCACTATAGGGGTCTGCTCTGTAGCCGGCTGCCGAGTAATATTGCCAAACCTCTAACACTTCTCGCACTTCTTGACATACATCTTAGCATCTTTCCTCAAACTCGACCAATAATACCCGTGAAACAAAACTTTATCCGCCAAGGTTCTCGCTCCAGGATGGCCGCCACATATACCCTCGTGAATTTCAAACAACACTTTCTGCACCATGCCTGACTCAACACATCTCATTAACGGCTTCGAGAAAGATTTTCTGTACAGCACGCCGTCTTGGACTGTAAACCTAGGGGAGGTTATTTTTATCAATCTCGCTTTCTCCTCATCTAGCGACAACTCTTCCTTCTCTAAAAAATCTTTCATCTCCCCTACCCAGCTCTTCTCGGCCTCGACAATCTCCAAAACAAGCGGCCTATTGATTGTCGGCATCTCAACATATTCAATCAAAGGCTCATTAATCGAGCTTTGTCCTTCTGATCCCGCCAACCTACTCAAGGAATCCGCCCGTGAATTCTCGGCTCGATCTATCTGCACCAGCTCCCAAAACCCGAAGCCCTTCAAAATGTTTCTCGCCAAGTTACAATACTTCACCAAATTCGAGTTCAAAACTCCATATTCGCCCTTTATTTGATTGACAATCAACTGGGAATCATAATAGATTACGATCTTGGACAGCCCAATGTCTCTCCCCAGCTTGGTTATTTGAAACATTAAAATTGAAGCGCAGCGCCTTCTCATACTTGTAAGTACCCCAATCTGGATCACACCCTTTCACACACACGGGAAACACCGCAGACTCATCAACACAGTCTCGACGACCCCTCTCACTCAAAACCCTCTCTAAACCCCCAACCAAACCAAGGGAGGAGCCTTTCTGGGATAAAAAGGGACAAAAGGACCTTTCGGGAATTTTCAGGAAATTGGGAAAGCAATATTGGTCCGTACGGACCTTTTTGTTGTCATAATTACTGAATCTCCTTAAAGTCCACAATATTCCCTCAAATCCCGGGGAAAATGATTACTCCCCTGCAGAGTTGGTCCGTACGGACCTCTTTGCATGCAAGATGGTCCGTACGGACCTTATTGCTCAGGGGACACCATAATTGCAAATATTCCTCCATCATCACAGATTCCCTCAAATCGAGGAAAACCAAAAACCGGATTACAGGAGGTCCGTACGGACCTCTTTGCACCAAATCTCGGCACTATAAATAGAGGGCTCCCCCTCCTCATTTTCACACACCTCCCACTTCTCTCTTCCTCCCTAGGCCTTCGGCTTCCCCTCTAAGTCCTTTCGAGGCATTCCCAGGCCCCTTTCGGATCCTTCCGAGGCCTTCCGAGCTCCTCTGGTGCTCCGAAGCCTCCCGAGCGCTCCCGAGACGGCTCCCGCTGCCCCGAGGCACTCTCGAGGTACTACGGGAGGCCCTCGTGGTACTCCGAGGCCTTGCTGGTCTTTCCACGGTGTCCCGGCTCTTTCCGAGTCAAACCGACGATCCCAAACCACGCCGAAACTGCTGCCCGAGTGACTCCACGCCACCGCAACACACGCCGAACCTCTCGCCCGAGTGATCCCTGACGATCCCCACGCACGCCGAACCTCGCCCGAACGCAGCTCGCAACCTCAACTCACGCGAAATCCTCGTCCGCGGACAACCGGCATCTCCCGAAGCAATCCCGATCCGTCTCAGAAACGCTACTCCGACCTCAAACACTATTCCCCAGCGGAAGACAGACACGAACCAACATTGGTAAGGCTTCCTTCCTATACTATTTCAATACATTTCCATACATAGCATACAATGTAGACATCCGATACAGCATGCATTTTTAAAAAGCACACACACACACACACAACATTTAAAGGATATTAGGGGTATCCGAAAGACTCGTTTTACGAGGCTACTCGGAGTGAGCTCTAATATTCTAATATTCTCTTCCTGGAGTCATCTGACCTCCGAAACTCAAAATCTCATCACACAAAACAGATTTAAAATTATCTTTAAACTGATGCCCTTTTTCAATGTTTTGGGCTTAATAAAAACGGCGTGGCGACTCTACAAAACAAAAACGGCGAGACACATCGCTCCAACGCGAGAGATGCCAGATGCCGGGGCGCGATTGCGCTGCCTCTCGGATCCGGGTAATTTCAGTTGGCGACTCCGCTAGGGATATTTTGTTTTAAAAACTTTTAAACAAAACAAAAGATTTTTAAAACGATGATGAGGGTCAAACTTTCATTTTACACCTTCCTTTAACTGTTGTGTGTGTGTGCACGTGCTTCGTTTTTATTTTACAAAAAAAAATAAAAATACAAAAAAAATGCATCAATATACATCTGTGCATACATTTAAAATTCTTCAAAACCTTCTGTTTTACTCAGAAAAGGAATTTTAGAGACCGCACACTACGCGCACTGCTGCCTCGGTTACACCGCACTCTACTCACACCGTCGCTCGGTTACACCGCACGCTACGCGCACCGTCGCCTCGAATACACCGCACACTACAACCCTCAACCCGGAGTGGTCTCGGTTGCGAGTCCGTTAGGTCTTCCTAGGCCTCTTGGACGAGCACGGATCATTCCAAACATCCCATCCTAGCCAAGCGTCAACCCCGCACGTTTGAGTCTTGAGTCACACTCCGTCCGCACTCGGTTGGTTTTTACCTGGGCCTCCGTGTCATACAAACTCGGATATACATATACCATGCCGGCCATTTTTCGAGTCAAGGCTCGGAACTCAAGATCCCTTGTGCAAGCAAAGTGATGAAAGGTCATGCTAAAATCTTGACACGATCTTGATTTCCGGCTACACCTGCACGATGTTCCGTCCCGATATACATCCATGCTCGCATGACACCTTGTCATCACGCCTTTGATACGTCGGCCATGACGATATGACCCACCTAACGCCTAACGTCACAGATCCCTTGCGCAAGCAAGGTAAAGAGAGGTCATGCCGAACTCTTGACTCTCGATCTTGACTCGGTGGCCGGCTCGGTTCACTATTCACATGGCTAACGCATCAAAACGAACATGACAGCTCGGTCCTTAGGTTCGATTTTTCTTTAGGCCGATGGAAACCGCTTGCACTATAGGACCCTCGCACTCGGGCCGTCCACCCCGGGATGTCGAAATACTGTGTGCAAAACGAGGGGCTTATAGCCGCACGTATGGTCTCCATCGACCCAGATCTAGCATAGTTGCGAAAAAGAAGAGCAATCTTTTCCAACCTACCTAGGACTCGAGAAAACATGTTTTAAGTAAATTAAAATAACAAAAAAAAAATCAAAAAATAAAAGAAACGGAAACCGCATGCCACGTGAGCTTTCCCTTTATCCCGTTAGACCATTCCCGTGTCTAAACCTTGCCCATCACCCCTCCAGCCTAACGTAGAGTGGTCGAGATGTACCCGGGAACCCGTCTCCCAAAGTTGTCAAAACAAGAAGGTCCTACCTCCTTCCCACTCCGTCACCAGACAATCCGTCAATTCCCCATGGCCAAGCCGTGGATAACCACGATGAGAACGGGACCTTACCCCCAAGAAATTTCCCAACATTGGAAGAAGTTTGGCGAGTCCTCATGGCTATTGAGAAACGTCAAGGTGAGCAACAAGCTCGATCGAAGGTGCCATGCACCACTTCGGAACATTAGCCACCCAACTACCTCGGGGCTTCCCAAGCCATGATCAAGCTTCCTACAAATTTCTAACATCTCTCATTGTCTCCCGTAAGTCAACCCGTTACCTCGTACGAGCCATGCAGCTTATGACGTAAGGCCACAAGACCTTCCAGAGGAAAGCTTGCCCATCCAGCCTCCCGAGGTCCCGGTACCACCGCCGAACAACGAACACATCTCGGTGGGACGTCTCAAGGGACAGTGCTTGTCCGGAAATGGAATTCCGTGATGCAATGAACGAGGGCCGTCCTCGACAAAAGAAGAAGCTATCTTCTCAACAAAAACTGAAAAAGAGGTATGAATCTGGTGATCCCACAGCCGGAACCCTCGAGAACCCTCAGAAAGTTTGACTACTATGTCATCTACTCCAAAGAAGCCTAGCTCGCACAAGGCCATGGCAATGTTCGCTTCCATGATCACTGGGACGAAGCTTCGCACCGCCACCGAAGGCCCGAAGGTCCGTATAATCCAACCCCGTCTTGGGAAGATCTCAAAGCCACTATTGATGCTTCAAGAAAGGCTATGACAAAGCCAACGAATTGAAATGCGCAGCCGGCCTTACGCCAATCAGCTCCTCCCACTACGTAAATAGGAGAGACAAGCAAAACCATAAGTCCAGAGGTGAATGTTCCGACACGTTCCGGCCAAATCCCAAAGTGAATCCTCCACGGACGTACAAAAGGCCGCCCATACCTCGAGCCATGAATTGAAAAGGGGCCCTACGCCAAAGAAGCCGAAACCTTGGACCCAAAGGTTGAAGATCCCGCCTTGACACGCCTCAAGCGCACTCAGCTAACATCTCACTCGGTCCTTACTCACTTCATCTTACCCGCACAAGCTCAAGTTGGAAGAAAGCCTCGGCCCGCACTATGGTTCCCATCACGCTGACACCCGATGAAGCGCTTCGTATGATTGGCAACGTCAATTACAAAGAATATCATCACCTTCACGAGCTCGATCTTCCAAAATTTGGGGCCGACCACAACGAGCCTCTCTACATAACAGCTTCAACCGGACGAGCGCCGTCTCCTCGGGTGTTGGTAGATGGGGGATCATCCATGAACGTCCTTCCACCCAAAATGATGGATTTTGCTAGGGATCAAAGCAACCGATCTAAAACCTCGACTCGTGCAATCAAGGCATACGACTCAACATCCCGCCCGCCTTGGGAATAGCCACCTTGAACTCCGTGGTTTGGAAAACAATTGGTCCCGACAGATTTCCAAGTCATCGACATCCCAATCACATTCATCGCCATTTTGGGACGCCCCTTGGCTACACCGCATCAATGGGGTGGCATCCACTCTTCATCGGTGCGTAAAGTTCGTCCAAGGAACAGATCTTACCATCATCTACGGTGATAGCATAGTCAACGAAAGGACCGAAACAAACGGCGTCCCGGCCTTAGAAATCAAACCCGACGATGATGGCATGATGCTAACAGGTTCACCATCGAAAGCCCAAAGGCCCAAGTGTGCCACATAGACTCGCCTTTGATTTGGGACAAGATCCCTCCCCCGATGAAAATGATGAAGCACATGAACTACATCCCGGGGGCTCGGTTTGGGAAAACGCCATCGTGGCACTCAACAGTATCATCAATATCAAAGAATGTAATACCCCGCACGGCCCGGGATACTCTCCTACTCCCGAACACATTGCGGAGGACAAGCGAGCCGCACGAAAATGCTCCACGTATAACAAAAGAGGCTTGCACGCAATCTCCGATCTTCGTCCTTACAGCCTTCGACATGACCAAGTACTTCACAAAGAAGGCCGGCAACTTGGAAGAAGATCCGTAAAAGGGAACAGAGCCGATCAATGCCAAACAAAGCCGGCCGACAACCATGGACAAGCTCCAACCGAACTCCGGCAAGATTCGAGGCCTCAAGCCAAATCCCGTCAAGAGCATTCCTCGACACACCGCCCTCGCCGGATCCACAACCACCACTATTCACAATGAATTTTGGTTCGGAAAAACCCCTCTTTGGCGGTAAGAACTCGAAAACTCTCTCGTCAACACCCCCGCCTCAACAAGCGGGACGAGTCTCGCATTCGAGCTAGTAATGCCCAAGACAAAAGCAAAAGTCTCCGCAGACGATGCTTGGGACGAGCCACTACTCCACTCGCTTCTTTTCAAAGAAGAAATCGAGATGCCGATCTAATCGATTTTGTTTCGATAACTCGTGATAGCAATGATCGGGAACGGTGACATAAAGCCCTTCAAGCCCCATCTCCTATCAAGCTCATTGCCACTCAATAACCGGGCCACCTTCTCCTGACTCCACCGCGCAAAAAGGACATGATCGAACAACTTGGTCTCGACCCCTCGAGTCCTAGAGTCTAGTGTCAAAACTCATCCCGAGTCCATTATCTTTGAATTTGAGTCTATCGAGTCATCCGATGGCCTCACGCCGAAGATTACGAGCTCATTGCCAATAATGTATTCCCGTATGCTCTTAATGAATGCTTCGATCTTTCCGAGTATCTCTCTCATTGCATCTTTAACAACCGATAAATTAACTAACACACAAACAAGCTTAATAACGATTCACTTGATAAAGAAGCGTACACATTAAACGAACAATACATTAAGCACATCTTTAAGCATGTTGTCAAACGAGAGAAAACCGGGCCCAAGCCGCCGAGAAGGTTTTAATCACAACGATTTGCAAGATTGTCAAGAGCCAAAGAGACGCAAGTCCGACGCCGTTTCCAAAGACAAAACCAGATCTTCCAATACCTCAAGAACGGGAAACCACCTTCATGAACAAGGGAGACCCACACACGTAAGGGGTCAAAACCAAGAGCATCATGGCCCTAAAACGCCTTGCCTCTCACTTCGTCATCCTCGGGGACATGCTATACAAGAAACGCTACCATGGGCCACTCCTACGCCGCGTCGCCCAAGAAGAAGCAAGCAAGTTCATGAACGAAGTCCACAATGGGGCTTGCGGTCCCCACACGAACGCCGCAGCCCCGATGCAAATCATTCTCGTGATGGGCTACTACCGGATCTCCATGGAGGCGCATTGCATCCACTTTGTCCGAAGCCGCGATAAGTGCCAACGGTTCTCCAACCTCAATCATCTCGCGCCCCACGATCTCTACCGCATGACTACACCTTGGCCCTTTGCCACTGGGAATTGACGTCATCGGGAAAATCGCTCCGCCAGCAAAGAATCTGGCCACGAGTTCATCTTAGTAGCCATCGACTACTTCACCAAATGGGTCGGGCCAAGTCCTACAAAGTACTCACCTCCAAGAAGGTCGCGCATTTCCTCAAGGAAAACATCATCTCGCCGATACGGCATCCCAAATGAGGTCATATCGATAATGGTTCACACTTCGAGGGGGAATTCGGCTGCATCGTCTGGCTGAATTCAAGGTCACACGCCACAAATCTTCTCCCTACCGGCCACAAACAAACGGCGCCGTGGAAGCAAAGAAACAAAACCCTCGAACGGATCATCCGAAAAATGACCATCCAAGGACGAGATTGGCCCGAGAAGCCGCACCTTGCACTTTGGGGCTACCGCACATCGGGCCGAATGCCCACGGGAGAAACCCCATTTGCCCCGACATACGGGATGGAAGCGCCCTTCCCATCGAGCCGGAAATTCCTCACTCCGAGTACCGCTGGAAAATGACATCAACGAAGTCGAATGGCTCCGGCCGACATGACGAATTGGCTCGCTAGACGAGCGACGACTAAAGGCCATGGAACACGTCCGAGCCTATCAAAACAGATGGCTAGAGCTTTCGACAAGAAAGTCAAATCTCGAGACATCGTGGAAGGTGACCTTGTACTCAAAGAAAAGCCTCCCACTCGAACCAACCCACTGGGAAAATGGGAACCCACATGGATCGGCCCTTTCGTGGTTCAAAAGATCTTCTCCGAGGCGCCATGAAGCTAACGTACCTAGACGGCAATCCCTTCATGAATCCAAATAACGGAAGCAAACTTCGCAGATACTTCGCCTCGAAGAAGAACAATCGTGCATCTCTTGGCACTCCATGTAGCGCCGAACTACGGCACCCGAGCCCTCTAGTCCTGGGGAACGTAGGCAACCTTAATTGGTCCGGCCTAAAAATACACAAAAAGTCAAAAGTTTGAATGTCAATCAAGACCTCCATCAAGCTCCGCAGCTTTTCAAGAACACGCCTAACAAGCGGGGCCACCTTGACCTGCACAAACGACGGCGGCAACATCAAAGGACATCCGAGGGTCACTCAAGATCAAACGACCGACTCAGTCCGCTTCCAAGCCGGGGGCTTGTCTTTCGCCCTCACGCGCTTCAAAAAAAAAAAAAGAGAGCTCGAGCAAGGGCTCACAAAAAAAAAAAAAAACAAACAAAACAAAAAGAGAGCTCGAGCAAGGCCTCACAAAAAAAAATAAAAGAAGCTCAAGCAGAAGCTGCAAAAAAAAAAGTGGTCAAGAGCCCGACGCCAACAAGAGGCAAGGAAGCTACGAAAAAGACCGTCAAAACGACTTGTCAAGGGAGCATTCAACCTCTCAGCCAAGCACAAAGCCTCAGCAAAGGGGATTGCCGTCAAAGCCCCGCATCGCTTCAAGTCCGCAAATGCAACAGAAAAGTCCAAGGACGGACGCCGACAAAGTGCACAACAAAAGCCAGGGCAAACAAGAGATCTTGCGTCTCGACAAAGCTTTAAAAGTAAATCACAAATCACTAACGGTTACAACATTTCTTGATGAGTTCAAGCACGGTCTACTCTCAAGTTCACAACATGCTAAAAGACAGCTTAATACATTTAACTAATAATGTGTTTGCAATGCAATGAATGGATACTTAGGAGGTCATTCCGCGCCATCTGCGCTTGTCCCCTCGCCATTCTTTCCTTTCTTCTTCCTCGCCCCCGCGCGTCTTCTTTCGCTTCACGTGAACCAACTCTGCGTCTCTCGCCCGAGATCCGGGGTCCTCCCCGTAGAGTCAAACAATCCAAAGAGCTCTCGTGGCTTCATTCGCCCGTGCTTCGGCTTGGATCTCCTCCCCGCGAGCCCGTAAAAGAGGACCTCTCCCCGTCGCCGGTCAACTCTAGTCTCGTAGTCAAACAAAGTGTCTCCCGTCACATCCAAAGGGTCGACTGTGCTTGAACTCCTAAGGCAATAGCTACTACGGCAACCGGGTCCTGCACCGCTACACGCCTCGCTCTCCAAGACCACTTGGGATCGCCTAACACGCCGCTCATACCAAAGCCGTATACCGAGTCGTCAACACGACACTCTCCCGACGTCTAAGGAGTACCACAGAGGGAAAGCGGAATACTTCCATACCCTCGTAAAATACAAGAAGGCACCTGAAGCCGCCATACAAAGAGGAACTACCTCCGCAAAGAGCAAGGTCATCCCACCAACAAAGGCTCTCGCTTCATCCCAAACCGCCGGGAAACAAGCGACGGAATATAGAAGGAGGACCAAGACAAACCTGGAACTCGACAACGTAGGACCCTTCCCGCAAGATCCTCCCGGTCTCAATCCTCCAAAGGCGGAACCCACCGCCGGATCCGAGGCGTACTAAGCCGTGCCATCCATCTCTCCCAAAGTGATCGATCCATATCCAACACAAGAGGTCGCCGAGCAAATGACCACGGGCTAAACGACGTCGGAGCCTCGGACATGGCTCGAAGTCTCTCTCGCAGCCACAAGGTGAGCAAAGCGGGGCTTCCCCTCTCATAAAACGATCCCTGGCCGCGACGGTCGATACAATGAAGAGTCTCCCCAAAGACCAACGGGACAATATCCTCTCCACTCCGCAAAGGCCCTACCACATCTAGCAAAGCGCCATCACAAATGCCAAGGAATCGACCAGAAAAGCGTCGCCATCACGCACAAGGCAAATACATCCCAAGAGACGTCCACTCATCATCAACCATGAACCGCTCCGGCAGCTCGTAAATGTCAATATGACCCGAATCAAGGATCATGCCCTCGCACTTCTTCCAACGAAGCACGAAGAAAGTCGCAAGCTTCACGCTCACCATAGCACCACCAATCAAAGGAAGCGAGATGGCCTCCACCTCCGGTCCTCCAATCAAAGCCCGAAAATCCTCAAAAGTGGGCACCATTTCATTATAGGAGAAACAAAGACACGTGCCTCCTAACATCCTGTAACTTCGCGGCAGCCTCGCAACAAATCCCAATCGAGAACCAACTCCTTAAAAGACCAAACCGAGCAAAGACGAAACTCTTACCTCGAAAGCCCGTCTACGATGCCTCATACGGCGCCGCATCCACGTTTTCAACCGCTCAAGGAAGTGTGCTTGCCTCTCCCGCGAAATCCTCGGCAAAATTCTAGGGACGTACGAAGAATCCATGGCAAAAATGGAGGTTCCTAGAGAAAATGGGGAAGAAAGCTCAAAAATGGCCGCAAATGGGGAAATGAGGAAGAACCGTATTAACCGGAAAGCATTTATGTCCTTCCCAAAGCAAGGTTGGTCCGTACGGACCTCTTTTGCATGCTAAGTATGTCCGTACGGACCTCCTTGCAAATGTAACCCATTTCCTCGCAGAACAAGCATAACAACCACCGTCCCTCAAAGAAACCTTGCTCCAAACCGCCCAAACACCGGACAAAGCCATTCCCGGCAAACAAACACTACCCACAAACACACTCTCAGCTCACGTGGCATGCACAAAATAAAAATAATAATAGCAACAATTTCTAGGACAATTCCGGGAATCACAAAATTGACATTACATCTTAAAAATAAAATGTCGTTTGCCATGCAAATACGTGTGTTTTATTACAGGTACCCATAAATGTCTGGTGCTAAACAAAAAAAAGAGGGATATGAAAAGAGGGAAAGCAAATGGATCCTAATCGGACTCCTCAAGCATCATCATCCTCGCCAAGGTCCTCCAAAGAGAAGTCGGGCATCCCAAATAATCTCGCCCGTCACATCCTCGTCGCCGAATACCGAGCACCCGCCGGAGGCTCCCACGAAAAGTACTCGGAAGGATCAAATCCGCGAAAGGATCAAAGAAAGAAGGCTCTCGAGGAACCCTCACCCGCGCGCCATGCGGAGGCATGAATCGATAAAAGGGCCGCTTCCTCGAAGGCCCCGCAGCTCCCGAAGACGTCCCGCATCCATGCTATGCCGCCTCAAAGGTCCCTCCCCGCTGCGGCTCCGGCTCGGCTCTAGGCGGAGGAACGTCCACGTATGCCTCGAAGGCATAGGCTCGTACGCCGGCACGTGTCGCGAAGACCGACAAGATATCTTCGAAGCCATCTTCTTCGCAAACGACCTCATCGCCACGTAACGGCGAGTCAGCATATCATAGGCTCTCCCCGGGACCTGCACCAACAAGCAGCCAAGGAAACGCTCAGCAATACGGTTATACTCAACAACAAAAAGAGAAAATACGTAAAAGATGCCAAGATGGAAAAGAGTCAAGCACACTCACCGATCTATCGGGGTCCACTTGCATGCAAGCAGAGCTCGCTCAGAACGGGCATGCTACCCTCCTCTCTCGATCCGTCCCCGCGGACGTACGTGAAATCCGGTCCGCATCGGAACCTCGGGGGAGCTCGCGGGCGCCCTCTCTCTCCGCGCTGCACTGCGGCGTCCTCGCCTTTCCTCCTCACGAAGGCCCTGCGATTCCTCTCTCTCCATACAAAATGAACTCCTCGCCCGACACCGCCAAGGTACTCTCTCAAATCGAGCACGTCCATGTCCCGGAATCAAGCATCCCAAAGGGAGGGTCCTCGAGCCACGGGAAGCACACCGGGGCCATGCCGCGTAAGACCCGCTCTCCTGGATACATGACATCACAAGTCAAGCCCCGCAAGATCTTCCGCCGCGCCGTCACCTCGGGAGCCCTCAAACTCATCCCCCTCATACCGAGCCCACGGGAACAAGACGAACCCCTCCGGCTACCCTCTCCCGTGACGCTTCCTCGCACATCCCCAGTAAGCGATGGTGAGCTTCCCCCTGTCGGTCCTCCTCTTCCTTGCCGTACGAGCCCACCAAGATAGCAGGGTACGCAAGAATGACCCCTGCATCTCTATCCCACGGGAAGCACCGGAAAACCTCATAAAACCACACTCGTGACAAAAACAGAGAAGGCTCAAGCAAAAGACAATGGAGAAATGACAGATCGCTAAATCAAAAAACAAAGCAATAAACTCATACCTCCAGAGCAAAGTCAAAACAGCCAACGAATCGCGCCACACCTTGCTAAACCGGTCCAAGGAGAAGTAGAGCTCAGCCCAAGCCTCGCTCGCCCCAAGCAATGTCAGCTGCACTTATCCAGTCAATCAAACTCTCCAATAGAGCAAAGGGAGCCGCGGTCGCGTGGTTCGAGAACAAAGTCTCTGACAGCCGCATACCACAAAAAGGAGCGCGCCAACCGCTCCGTCACACTGCCGGTACTCGGATGTAGGCCCCAATGCAAGCCGTGATCTTCGGCCCACGTCGCTATACAACATGCCCAAGCCCCCTGCGAGGACGAGGCTCAAAGCCCAAGCAGCTCTCGGGCCACATCTCGCCATCCTATCCCTCCACCACCGGCCGTCGGCGTAAGACCGGTCTCGCCACTCAACGGCAATTCAACCACCGCCGTCGCGTAAGACCGGTCCTCTCCCACCTAACGGCAATTCAACCACGGGCGTCGGCAGTAAGACCGGTCTCGCCACTTCAACGGCAATTCAACCACCGCCCGCTCAACGGCAATTCAAGAAGGAGCAACACCTCCCAAAGACGAATCCCAAGGCACGAGACGCCTCCAAAATGCCCGACGGCAATTCAAGAAGGAGCCAACACCTCCTCTCCCAAAGACGAATCCCCGAGGCAGTACGAGACGCTCCCAAAATGCCCGACGGCAATTCAAGAAGGAGCCAACACCTCAAAGACGAATCCCAAGGCACGAGACGCCTCCAAAACGCCCGACGGCCTATTCAAGAAGGAGCCAACACCTCCCAAAGATGAATCCCAAGGCACGAGACGCCTCCAAACACTCAACGGCAATTCAACCAACGCCCGCTCAACGGCAATTCAAGAAGGAGCCAACACCTCCCAGCACAAATATCAAGGCGCAAGACGCCTCCAAACGCTCAACGACAACTCAACCACTGGCTCCTCAAAAGAGGTCCGAAGTCATCTTCCCAATGGTAAAAGGGCCCCTACAAGGTCACGCATCCCCAAACAATTCAAGCACCGGCGGTCGATGTAAGCCCGAACCGCCCACTTCAACGGCAACGCAAGCACCGGCCATCAAAGTAAGCCCGAGCTCCTCCCCCAACAAGTCAAAAGGAAGTCATACAAGACCGCATATCCTCAAAGACCGACCATCATCCTTGCCCACTCAACGGCAAAACAAGCACAAGAAGGAGCCAACACCTCCGAGTACAAGTCCCAAGGCACGAAGCGCCTCCAAAATGCCAAATGGTGAAGCAATCACCGGCCATCATCCTTGCCCACTTCAATGGCAACGCAAGCACCGGCAGTCATCGTAAGTCCAACCTTCTACTCAACATGCAAAAACACAAAGGCATCTACGCTCTCGTAATCAAAGCACAAGGCAGCCATGCCTCCACAAATCAAGCGGCTAGAAGACGATTCAAAGTCCTCGCGCATTACATCAATCGCGGCTAGAAGACGATTCAAAGTCCTCGCGCATTACATCAATCGGCTAGAAGACGATTCAAAGTCCTCGCGCATTACATCAACTGCGGCTAGAAGACGATTCAAAGTCCTCGCGCATTACATCAAGCTAGAAGACGATTCAAAGTCTCGCGCATTACATCAATCGCGGCTAGAAGACGATTCAAAGTCTCGCGCATTACATCAATCGCGACTAGAAGACGATTCAAAGTCCTCGCGCATAACATCAACCGCCGCTTAAGACGATTCAAAGTCCTCTGGCACAGTGGTACCAACCGCCGCAAGATTTATCTAAAGTCCTCAGCGTGGCATCAACCGCCGCGAAGACGATTCAAAGTCCTCCGGCGTGGCACCAACCGCACCGAAGACGATTCAAGTCCTCACTCTATCTCCCGGCCTAAGGCCGTAAACCACCCGATTAGGAAAATCGTAAAATTTCCATCCCAGGACGCCACCATGTCCTCACAATTGACCTCGACGGTCACCACATCTTAGGATACCACCACGTCCTTACCACTGACCTCGGCGGTCACACAACACTTCAGGGCACCACCACGCCCGCACTCACAAATTCACGACCTCTGAACTACGACCAGTGCTTGATTCCCGCCAGGATACGTAGGAATCCTATCACGGGGTCCAGCCATCGACCTATGCGGTCACCAGACACCACCACGTCCTCACCACCGACCTCGGCGGTCACGCGACACTTCAGTGGCACCACCACGCCCACATTCACAAAACACTCACCCCACACTCGAACTACGACTGTGCTTGATTCCCGCCAGTGGATACGTAGGAATCCTATCACAGGTCCACCATCGACCTATGCGGTCACCCAGACACCACCACGTCCTCACCACCTCACCTGACCTCGGCGGTCACGCGACACTTCAGTGGCACCACCACGCCCACATTCACAAAACACTCACCCCACACTCGAACTACGACTGTGCTTGATTCCCGCCAGTGGGATACGTAGGAATCCTATCACAGGGTCCAGCCTACTGACCTATGCGGTCACACAAAAGGACACCACCACGTCCTCACACTGACCTCCACGGTCACTTCCTCTCCCAGCACGCGATCCAGATTAGGACCCTTATCTTATCGGCGACCCCACTTCTTTCATAAGTGACGTCGTCGAGGGGCTTCTGTAAGTACCCCAACTGGATCACACCCTTTCACACACACGGGAAACACCGCAGACTCATCAACACGGCCTCGACGACCCCTCTCACTCAAAACCCTCTCTAAACCCCCAACCAAACCAAGGGAGGAGCCTTTCGGGATAAAAAGGGACAAAAGGACCTTTCGGGAATTTTCAGAAATTGGGAAAGCAATATTGGTCCGTACGGACCTCTTTGTTGTCATAATTCTTTTTGAATCTCCTTAAAGTTCACAATATTCCCTCAAATCCCGGGAAAATGATTACTCCTCGCAGAGTTGGTCCGTACGGACCTCTTTGCATGCAAGATGGTCCGTACGGACCTTATTGCTCGGGGACACCATAATTGCAAATATTCCTCCATCATCACTGCATTCCCTCAAATCGAGGAAAACCAAAAACTGGATTACTGTGGGAGGTCCGTACGGACCTCTTTGCGCCAAATCTGGCACTATAAATAGAGGGCTCCCCCTCCTCATTTTCACACACCTCCCACTTCTCTCTTCCTCCCTAGGCCTTCGGCTTCCCCTCTAAGTCCTTTCGAGGCATTCCCGCCCCTTTCGGATCCTTCCGAGGCCTTCCGAGCTCCCTTGTGGTGCTCCGGCCTCCCCGAGCGCTCCCGAGACGCTCCCGCTGCCCCGAGGCACTCTCGAGGTACTCCGAGGCCCTCGTGGTACTCCGAGGCCTTGCTGGTCTTTCCACGGTGTCCCGCTCTTTCCGAGTCAAACCGACGATCCCAAACCACGCCGAAACTGCGCCCGAGTGACTCTCGCCACCGCAACACATGCCGAACCTTCGCCCGAGTGATCCCGACGATCCCCACGCACGCCGAACCTCTGCCCGAACGCAGCCTCGCAACCTCAACTCACGCCGAAACTCTGTCCGCGGACAACCGGCATCTCGAAGCAATCCCGATCCGTACTCTAACGCTTACTCCGACCTCAAACACTATTCCCCCGGAAGACGGACACGAACCAACATTGGTAAGGCTTCCTTCCTATACTATTTCAATACATTTCCATACATAGCATACAATGTAGACATCCGATACAAAGATGCATTTTTAAAAAGCACACACACACACACACACACAACATTTAAAGGATATTAGGGGTATCCGAAAGACTCGTTTTACGAGGCTACTCGGGTGAGCTCTAATATTCTAATATTCTCTTCCCGGGAGTCATCTCGACTCTCCGAACTCAAAATCTCATCACACAAAATACAGTTTAAAATTATCTTTAAACTGATGCCCTTTTTCAATGTTTTGGGCTTAATAAAAACGGCGTGGCGACTCTACAAAACAAAAACGGCGAGACACATCGCTCCAACGCGAGAGATGCCAGATGCCGGGGCGCGATTGCGCTGCCTCTCGGATCTGGGTAATTTCAATACTTAACCTCCTTATTAGGCGAGATCACAGTGATTCCCGCCCCACCCTTATCTTTGGAAGAAGAGCCACCCACATGCAAAATCCAACAATCAGGCGGCCTTTCCTTTTCTTCAATCAAACTTGACCCAATTTTCTTCTCTGCCCTTTTCTTACCTACATCTTCCCCCAGGTCCGCCTGATATCTCTTAAAAGATGTTTCCACAATGAAATCAGCCAATGCTTAAGCCTTAATTGCCCGGCGGGATTCATATCTCAAATCAAATTCAGTCAATTCAATAGACCATTTCAACAACCTTCCTGCGACATCTGGCCGTTGCAAAATTTTTCTAAAGGGGGCGTCACTCAATACGACAATGGTGTGAGCGACAAAGTAAGCTCTTAGTTTTCGCGCTGCAACCACCAAAGCGTATGCCAGCTTCTCGGCATTAAAGTACCTTGATTCAATCTCGCTCAATGCCTTTGACACATAGTAAATCGGCCTCTGACCACTCCCCTCTTCTCTCACCAAAACTGCGGCCACGGCAAAGTCTGAAGCCGCCAAATATACAAACAGCTCCTCTCCCATAACGGGACTACACAACAGAGGTGGCTTCCCCAGATAAGTCTTCATTTTCTCGAAAGCGGCATCACACTCATCATCCCAAACAAAACTCTTCACACCTTTCAAAACCTTGAAAAACGGCAAACATTTTTCCGCTAGTTTGGAAATGAATCTCCCCAAAGCAATAATCCTTCCATTCAGCTTCTGAATCTCGCGAATCAACTTAGGAGGAGACATATCCAATAAAGCCTGAATTTTTTCGGGATTAGCCTCGATCCAGCGCCTGTTCACCAAAAAGCCCAAAAACTTTCCCGCTGTAACCCCAAACGTGCACTTGCTGGGGTTCAACTTCATCGAGTTTCTCCTCAAGTTCTCAAACGTCTCAGTGAGATCCAAAACATGGTCATACTCTTTAGTATTTATCACCATATCATCAATGTATGCTTCCAGATTCCGCCCAATCTGCGACTTAAAAAAATCATTCACCATTCTCTGATATGTCGCTCCGGCATTCTTCAAGCCAAACGGCATCATCCTATAACAAAAGTTGCCCTTCGGCGTTCGGAAGCCGTCTTCGCCTTATCCTCCTCGGCCATCTTAATCTGGTGGTAGCCTGAGTACGCATCAATGAAACTAAAAACTCGATGGCCGGCAATTGAATCAACCAACTTGTCAATCTTCGGAAGTGGGTAGCAATCCTTAGGGCAGGCAGTATTCAAATCTGTGAAATCGATGCACATCCTCCATTTCTTATTGGACTTCAGTACCATAACGGGGCACGCCAACCAAACAGGATACTGAATCTTCTCAATGATTCCCGCTTTCAACAATTTATCCACTTTCTCCAAAACCGCATTCTCTTTCTCCGACGACAAGTGCCTAACCTTTTTGTTTATATGGCTCGACATTAGGGTCGACGTTTAAACAATGCATGGCGACATTCTCATCGATGCCCCTCATATCCTCTGGCCGCCACGCAAACACATCCAAATTATCCTTCAGAAACTCAACCAGACAGTCCCGTTCATCTCGCAACAGCTGCTTTCCGATCTTGACCTTTTGCTCTGGGAAGTAACAGTTGATCTCTACCTCTTCCAATTCTTCATCTACTTGAATGTCAGGCTCATCCCGCGTCTCTAAGGTTTCAATTTCGATCCTTTTTCGCTTCTTGCTCGCTTAGGCCTTGACGGGAATCACCTTCCTTAAGTCAGCGAACATATTTCCAGTAGGTCGCCCCTCGCTGTCCTCGACCTCCACATTTTTGCAATCCTCCTCAAAATCTTCGACAATCTCTTCCATCACAATTTCTTCAATTCTCGGCTCACACATCTAGAAAAACTGAACAACGCCGGCATAGCTCAAACTCAGTGTCACATTCATGACATACATACCCAGGTCAATCTCGCCTTCAACATCCTGCTCAACACTCACATGCTTAAGTTCTCGCTCATTACCCACATCTGTTTCTCGCACATTCTCAGATTCAGCAATTCCGATCTCAGGTACCTCACTAGCAACTTCAATAATCCCAACCTCTGCATTCTCTGGGGCCCTACTCGCCTCTGCGATAACCATAGCCGTGCCATTCCTCATGCTTTCAGTTACCATCCAATCAGTCTCAGGCTCTACCCCCTCAATCACATTTATTCTCAACTGGCGAGAATCAGAATTTGTCATCAATGAACTGGTGGATGCCCCCTTAGCCTTCATTATCTCCTTTTTCTTTTTCGCCACTGTAATCGCCTCACTTTTCAAGCAACCCACACACTTGGAAGTCGGATACTTCACCCTTTGATGCGGGATGGAAAATACCATTTCAAAACTTAACATGAAAGGGATCCCGACTATAGAATTATAGGGGGAGACTAAGTCAATCACCATGAATTTTACATTCTCACTTCTTGCCGTCTCACCCTCGCCAATTTCTACTTCCAACATGATTGTCCCCTTCACCTTGACCGAGTGATTTGTGAATTCCTCCAAAAATCCCTTATAAGGCACCAAGTTTGCGTCAGTATAATTCATCATTTTGAAAGCATCGTAATACAAAACATTCCGACTAGCTCCTGAATCCACCATCACCCTTTAAACTATGTTGTTTCCTGGACAAATGGTTATAATAACTGGTTGGCTCCCATGACTCTTTGTCGGTGCCAACTCGCTTCTCGAAAAGCTGATCACCTTGTCCTCGCTAGCGACAAACTGAGGGATATCAAAACTGTGCGACAACATCATAATCTGATTGTTCAGGTGGGCTACGCTGGGCAATGGATCTTGAATAACATCAACCACATTCCGCTCCGGATTTCTCTCCTGTCTGACCCCTTCATCTCGCATTACACTTCGCTCCAGATACTGTTTAAAGTCGCCTTTATTAATTTTTTCCTGAATCACCCTTCTTAAATTATAACAATCCTCCATCACATGACCCTTGTCCTTGTGATACTCACAATAACTGTTTTGATCCCTGGCCATATAAGATCCTCCTCGATGGCAAAAGGTGCAGGCAAATCCTCCTTCCTCAAAATCTCGCTAATGGTGGTATTCAATCTGTCATACTTAAAAACCTTCCTCTGGTTCTGACCTCCACCACGACTGGTTCCACTTCCCCCGGCTCTATTCCCGCTGCGACCTCCTTGTCCACCCCTATTCTCATCTTTCACCACATTAATTCTCTCCTTCGCATTCTTCTTACCAGAGCCGGTTACCGCATGGGCGACCTTAACTCCTGGCTCCTTACCACCGCTACAAAATCCTCTAACCCTTTCATACAGCTCGCCCGTCGTCTTCGGCAGTCTCATGCAAAATTCCTGCTTGAAATACCCAGGCAACAAACTCGCATTGTACAACATAATAATATTGCCCTGGCTTACATCAGCAATCCGATTTGCGACGCCCATAAACCTGTCAGTAAAGACCGATATCTCCTCCCCTTCCTGCTGCTTAAGGCTACATAACTCAGTCTTTTGCACGGGCTGCGCTCCTGACCCACTGAATCTCGCCAAAAACTTCACTTTAAGATCTTGATACCCGAGAACCGAATCCGCTGGCTGGGCCAGAAACCACTCTAGAGCATGATCAATAAGGGTGCTCGTAAATGCCTTACATATCATGGCTTCATTCTCAGTCAACAGCGACAAAGTAACCTCAAACCCTCCAATATGAGTGTAAGCCCTTGAACTTCCAGAATAACTCGGCAGGTTCGGCATACGAAATGACGGATCAGGGGCGGCAATCTGAATACTCGTTGCAAACGGAGCCAAGTAAGAGCCTTTTACCTCAGCGGGCTTGGTTCCCGCCTCCAACTCTTTAATCTTTTTCGCCATCTCCGCTATCTCGGATCTCCATTTATCATCCTCCTCCTTTTTAGCCCTTTCCAACTCCGCGGCTTTAGCCAACTCTGCGGCTTTCAAAGCCTCTACAACCTTAATCGCCTCTGCAACCTTAATCGCCTCTGCAATCTTTTTAGCTTCTGCGGCTTTCTCAGTTTCCTTGGCTTTTTCTGCTTTTTTCTCTTTCCTTTTCCCTATCCCTCCTTTGACGTCGCCTGCGATCCCTATCGTGCAGCAACTCCTCCTCCTGGCAGGCTCTACCAGAATGCCTTGACCGGTGCAACCTTTCCTCTTCATAGGTCCCATCGTCTGAATAATTTGAGCGACTAGGCACATAATCTCTGTCCGCTGTCGATCCTTCATCACTTTCATACTCGTAATAATATGACTCCTCGCGCGAGTTCCCCGATTTGTGATAAATCTTCATCCTCCTTCCCTCTTCGCGACCTGGATGCTTTCTCTTACCCGCAACACCCTCAGATCTCGCCTTGGTAGCATCTCGCTGTCTATGATCTCTGCCTGCATCCTTAGGCGGCGGCATATCCCTCGCCCGCCTGTCATATCTTTTTGCCACACTCTGACTGACATCTCGCTCTTCTCCCTGAGCTTGCCTTTCAATTTCAGCCGACATCTCGGGCGGGATCTCAGTGGGTGCATGACCCATTTCTCTTAGCATCCGATTGTTCTCAAGAACTTTCATCATCAACTCATTGTCTTTCCTCAACTGGTCGGTCTTTGCTCTTGCCTCATCGAGCTTCAAAGGAGCGGGATTCTGCTCACCAGCCTTTCCCTTATTCTTTTCAACTCGCTCCCTCTCTTCTCGCCTCCGGGTACTCCTGATTGCCGAATAAGTCTCAGAAGTGTGCACCTCGCCATCCCGCGCAGTCCCTGATCTAGCCTTGCGGGTATCCTTCTATTGGGTTTTATGGGTCCATGCGCAGCGGAATTAGCATCTAAATAACACAAAACCCAAGATCCCTAAGATTCGTTCTATACGATTAAATTGAATTCCTATGAGATAGAACTTTACCAACCTTAAACGCTTTCCTTTCTTGAGCTATCGAACAATTATCAATGTGATTTTGAATCAAAAACTTCGATCTTCAAGACTTGAATCTTTAGATTGCTTTGGACAATTTGAACTCTAGGCCTTGATCGTTGTACGAGCAAAGACCCTCTAGTAGTATCCACACTTTAGAATGAACCAAGAACAGTTCTTGATAATTGCTAGATTCTTAAACCTATGGAAGAAATATTGAGAAACCTTTGTTGTGATTTTTCCTTAAAAAATTCGGCTAGTCAATTAGGGTTTACAGACTTAATATTTATACTACATTAGTATAGGTATTTGTTTCCTAATCGAATTAGGAAACTCTGTAAATCGCCTCTGTGGCTAAAGTTGTCGCGTGACAGAAGCCAACTTTGTCGCGTGACAGAGTCCAACTTTGTCGCGTGACAACTTAAGCCAGGAACTCTCAATCATTTCTTCCTTTGGTTTAACTAATTCATTCCAATTGTGTGTGACCCAATAGAATTATATTATGTTGGCAATGAGTCTGATCAAATCGACCCTCATAAAACATAAGCGAACTCTAGCAAGCCATTATGTCTACCCAATTAATATAACGTAAGAGTTCACGTTTCCAATGGTACACTTCCATTTCTCCCTTTGTCTCACGATGTTATATTGAACACAAGTCATGGTCCACGTCAACTTGTATTTGTTCAGTGCTTTCTCGATCTTGAGTATAATGATAATCCAATTGCATTGGGATATGGCCATACACTTTCTCATCATCACTCATCGAGGGGCCCAAGTAAAACACCTCTCTTTCGAGGGACAAATTCCATCTTGACTTATCATCGTTCCCATCATGAATTCGATCATGACAAAGATAGCCTTTATAAATATCATGTTAAGATATCGTTTGACTAAAATCAAGCATAACTTTCATCATATGTAAGGTCATGATAATCTCAGGTCTATGGACTAAATGAAGCGACCATATGAGATTTAATTATGATATTTGACCATGACATAAATCTCATACGGGTCAAGTCCAGTCACTTGTTCACTAACAAGTACCCATAAATTTAATGTGCATCTCTATGCATATCAGACCCGCCTTTGGAGGGGTTCAACGTGAACATTTGCACAAGGCCCCAATTGTGAAGGGGGCCCAATTTTTTTTTTTTACCTTAGACTAGTATCCCTTCTCCAGGCGCGTCCTCTTCTCTCCGATCTCCTCAACTTCTCTCTCAATCGAGAGACAAGACCTTCTCGCTTCTCCGACAGACCGACACCAATTCTTTTCATCTTCCTCCGGCGACGGCAGTGCCTCCTCCGATCTCAACAACTTCTCTCTCAATCGAGACCTTCTCGCTTCTCCGACACCAACTTCTCTCTCAATCGAGACCGTCTCCAGGCGTCCTCTTCTCTCCGGCGACGGCGAGGCCCACATACAAGTTCAGATCTGGTAATTCTTTGATATTAGTTTTGTTTGATGGTGAATTTCATGTGATTCTGATTGGAATTTGATGGGGTTCAGACCATTTTCCCTTCACGCACTTATCTCAATAGACAATAGCTTGATTGCAATTGGATTAGGGGCGGCCCTGTTTGTACTATTGTGTTTCTTGCACACTCTCCTTCAATATTTATGGGTTTTTCTTGAAAAAGTTTCCTCCTTTATGGTAATTAATGTTGTGTTTGTCTGTGTGTTGCTTGCGTACACAAATAAACACGCATATGGGGGGGTTTCAATACTCCTATATTCTAAAAATGAGTAACTAATTTTTTGTTTACTGGTTGCAGATATTTGGTGGTAGCAAATGAGTTGGCTGCAGCCTACTCATTGGCACAAGGGCTAAGGTGTATTGTGAGTATGGTTAAAGGAAGTGTTCTCTTCAATAAGCCCTTGGCTTGGGCTATTTTCTCTGGTGATCAGGTACATTAATTTGGGACTAAATCATGTTCTTGTTGATATCCTCTGTTTGGCTAATTCAATTTGTCATAACTTATAACTGTTTTATTGCTGATTTAAATGTTCATTGATAAGTCCATGCAAGTTTTCAAATATTCTCACTAGCATAAAATTTTTAGTTGATCATCTTGCCTATTTTTGTGTAAATTATTTTACAGATATCCATTAGCTTTTGATGCATTAATAGTTGTACAATTCATTACTGTAATGCCCATTAAAATTTTATCTTGTGTATTTTCCATTAGTGTAGCATTCTGTGAAAAGGAAAATGTTAAACCTAATGGTATGGAATGTGTGCAAAAAATGCATAACCAGATTGTGCACACGTTATGGTTAGTACTAAAGACAAATTATGGTTAGTACTAATTTTTATTTTTATTGTAGAAGTGAAATTCAATATTAAAAAAAGGCCCATTTTCTTTGTTTGCACCGGGGCCTCAAAATTTTAGGGGCGGCCCTGATGCATATAATCATCATATGATTATCCATTAACATTTATACTAATTATTCACTTAATAATTAGGGACGGATATTATTACAATAAATATGGAAAATATATAATAATCAAATAATAAACATTCTCTATAATCAAGGATAAAGATGATACATAACGGTTTAAGTTAAACATAACTAACAGTCTCACACTTGCACTAGGCTCCATCTATGTATCGAATACCCATGGACCTAACATGACCATCATGCTTCTGCTTGTGCGAGGGTTTTTGTAAGTGAATCCCTATTGTCATCATCGGTTGATACTTTGCATATCTTAACGTCTTCTCATTTTAATGAATTCTTGAAAAACGTCTAAGTGAGTGTTTGGATCGCTGTTGTGACCTTGGTTCCATTGTTTGCACAAATGGCACCATAATTGTCACAACAAAAGTTCTACCGATTAGTGATACTTGGAACATTTCCAAAACACTAAATGAACTTTTGATCCAAACTGCCTCTTTTAGCCACATCATATGTTGCTAAAAATCGGCCTTAGTAGTAGAGTCGGCTACAATTTTCTGCTTGGAACTCTTTCAATTAAAACTGCACTTCTAGTAAGCATAAACACAAATTCTAATTGCGATTTTAAATTAACTTTGTTTGGAAGCTAGCATCTATGTAACCCTTACAACAAGATTATCTTCCAATCTTTCTAATACTAAGAACGTATCCTTAGTTCTTCTTAAGTACTTAAGGATCATCTTGACTGCCATCCAATGGTTCTCAACAGGATCAGATTGGTATCGACTCGTCATGCTTAGAGCATACGAGACGTCGGGTCTAGTACAAATCATGGCATACATGACAGATCCAAGTGTCGGAGCATATGAAACTTCATTCATTCCCTTTTTGCTCATCAGTTGTCATAAGACAATGAGTATTGCTAATAGAGACACCATGACCCATTGACAAGTTGCCTTTCTTAGACTCTTCTAAGAACCTTGTCAATGTGAGTATTTTGACTCAAATCAATTTATCCTTTTAGATCTATCTCTATAGATCTTGATGCCAAGGATGTAATCGGCTTCACCCATATCGCTCATTGAGAAACCTTTCCTTGACCAAGACTTGACAGTCTTAAGTGTCGGAACTTCATTTTTCCAATGAGTGAAATGTAATATAACAATAGAAATAATACTATGCTCCCACTAAATTTCATGTATACACAAGGTTCATCTTCGTGCTTGATGAAGTCAAACTTTTTGACCAATTCATCAAAATGAAGATTCCGATTCCTTGAAGCTTGCTTCAACCCATCTCATGGATCTTTGCAACATGCATACTTTATTGGAATTTCTCGGATCGACAAAACTTCGGGTTGTGTACTATACACATCCTTAATAATCTTTCCATTTAAAGAAAGTCGTTTGACATCCATTTGTCATATCACATGGTCACAATATGTGATAATGGCAATTGAAACTCTAATAGACTTTGGCATTGTAACTGGCGAAAAGGTTTCAACATCTATGAATTTGCCTAAATCCCTTTTGTTACAATCCTTAGTCATGAAAGTATACACCTTCCCATCCATGTCGGTCTTGAAGACCTTCTTGCACCTTATGGTTTTTACACCTTCAGGTGGATCAATCAAGTTCCAAACTTGATTATCAGCCATGGATTGTAATTCGGACTTCATGGCCTCTTGCCATTTTTTCGAATCAGGAGAGGACATCACTTCTTGATAGCAAGTAGGATCGTCATTCTCAATGACTTCCACCTTATTACTTTCCGATACGAGAAATCAATATTTCTTGAGTTCGGAACGTAACCTATCCGATCTACGATGGACTTGTGCATCTTGAACCGGTTCCACAACTCCTTGTGAACTTGGTTCCGTCTCTACTATTGGTTCCATATTATTTTCGGGTTCTTGAACTTCTTCAAGATTAATTTTACTCCCACTATATTCTTTATTGAGAAACTATTTATCAAGAAACGAATCGTATAGAGCAACAAACATTTTGTTCTCTTTGCAGTTGTAATATTAATTTTCGAAAATAACTTTGTCAGATTTGATGCTAACTTATCAGAGACAAGTCTCTTCTTATAAGCTTTGCAAACCCAAATCTTCTTGAAAGACAAACTAAGTCTTCTTTCATACCACATCTCATGTGGGGCTTTAGGAACCGATTTAGTAAGGACTCGATTCAGTGTAACGGCATCATTTCTAATGCATATTCTCAAAAGGAATTAGGAAAGTCAAATTGACACATCATCGAACGAACCATGTCCTACAAGGTTCAATTCCTCCTATCAGACACACCATACAATGTGGTGTTCTGGGTGGAGTCAATTCTAAAATGATTTCACATTTTTGAGATGATTGTCAAATTCTTGGCTCAAATATCCATCACCTCGATCTAATCGAAGTACTTAACAGTTTGCCAAGTTGTTTTGTACTTCATCTTGAAATGTTCGAAGCATCTCAAACGATTCACCTTTGGACTTCATCAGATAGACATAGTCATATCTAGATAAGTCATCAGTGAATGTGTGAAACACCAAAATCCTCCCCTAGCAATGCTGCTTAATAGTCCATATACATCTCATGTATCATGACTAATAAGTCACTAGCCCTCCCACTACTCTTAGTATAGGATGGTTTGGTCAATAATCTCAATAAACAAGATTCACATTCCTCAAATGATTCAGAGTCATATGAGTCTAAAAGTCCATGTTAATGGAGTTTAGATATATGTTTTTTATTTATCTGACCAAGCCGGCAATGCCATATGAATGCGTTGTTCATATTATTCGGTTTAAATTTCCCATTTATATTATAGATATCTTCAATATTATTTTGTTTCTCATCATCTAGGATATGAAGATCATTCAATGACATATGCAATACAATAAGGCATATCATTAAATAAATATAAAACTTCTTATTCTCAATAAGAAAATTATATCATTCATCATCCATATAAGAAACGAAAATAATACTACTACCCAAATCCGAAGCTTAGTAGCATTTGTTCGAAACAAGTACTAGTTCACTAAGTAAGTTGACTTCATACTTCCCTATGGCTAATGCAGCAACTCTTGCTTCATTCCCACACATAGGTTTAATTTACTTTCTTTGAGTAGCTTTCTATTCTTTATTCCTTGCACATTTAAACAAATGTGGGATCCATGTCCGATATCATATACCCAAGAACAAGAAGTCGAAAGGAAAATGTCTATCATATAGATACTTGAAGCAGTAGCAATCATATTGCCCTTCTTCACCTTTTAGGCCTTCCTAATAAGCCTTGCAACTTTGCTTCCAATGTCAATCTCATTACAATGGTAGCAAAGTGCATCCTTTTGAGACACTTTGGGTTTAGCCTCTTCGGCTTTGGCAACTTTTGCCCTAGGTTTAGCAACTTTTACTTTACCTACTTTGTGTTTCCTTTTAAACCTCTTTCTTGTGTTAACCATTAACACACTTGCGGATTGCTCCTTTTTCATCTCATGCATTAGGAGCCTTCACCACAACATACATCTTTTGCATAGCTTGCACTTGGAACATTTCCTTTATGCATTGTGCTAGAACAAAAGTAACTTTCATAGGTTCAAGGTTCTTCATAAGAGCCTTTAAACACGGTGGCAATTATAAGGCAAGCAATATTATTTAGAATCATCAACATGTTTCTAATGTTGCTCCTTATTTGCCCTTTGCAACATTTGCAGTAGGTTCAGCAGGAATGGATTCATCAAGAACGTACACATTTGCCTAAGAACCATTCTTTAGGCTTCTGATCCAATCAGAATTATCTGTACCGTTCCTTTTGAACTTTGTCCTTCATAAGGACGAATCGCAATTTATTGTGTAATGCTACTTCTACAACAAAATATGCAAACTATATGAACACATATCAATATCAACACATTTATCATCTAAGAGCAAATTATGTATTTCACAAATACTCCCACTAAATTATACACCTTCCAATGCAAATAAGCATAATATAATTTAATGGGCTAAGATCCAACTTTAATTTAATCTCAAGTACGCTATGGCGCACCGCTCAAGATTAAAATTAATTAGGTAGAAAACATCAATCATATCGTATATGACTCTTAGATCATTTATGAGATTTATTTAAGACATCATATGGCTAAGCATATTTTAATCTCATCTTATGCCTTGGGTCCAAAACCATTTTGATAACCCAATTAAGTTCATCCACTTTAAATGTATAGGAACCACCATTTCCTCATCTTGCTCGCAAACGAAATAGAATCTAAGTACCTTGCTATGGCAAGCCCACCCAAAACTATCCGAGTGGTCTCAAGTGTTTTAATCATGGATTGGTATAAAGAACTTAAAAGTTAAATGAAGGTTCTTTAAAGCAGATTATAAGCATATCAGCAAAGATAATCATAATCGCGCACCAGGTAAGTTCCTAGGAAAATAGGTGAGCCACAAGAACTACTTAAGTACCAAATCTTTCCTTCGACAGAACTCTCCTAGACATGCACAATTAGAATACCAGCTCTGATTTGCAACATAACCAATACTTTATATACTGACTTGTTTCTCACAAACAATCAGATTCCTTTTGGATTTTGCGTAAACTGACTTATTTCTCATAAACAATCAGAAAACCAAAATTTTAATGTTTCAACCAAACATCTAACAAAGTTCTTAACACATAAGAACATATAATTCATGCATCGCAACAATTAATAAAATCACATTTAAATTAATTAAGCATGCATAAACAATGAATTAATCTAGCATAGCCCTATAAATTAATTTTCAGAAATTTATAGCATCCAGATTAAGACAGAAACATATTAGATTATCAACATAATCACAGATTAGCAAGGAAAAATTAACAAACTGATTCTGCCCAGATCAGGCAAGTTTTGTCGCGTGACAGAGGCCAACTCTGTCGTGTGACACAAGCCAACTTTGTCGCGTGACACAAGCAAACTTTGTCGCGTGACACAAAGTTACCAGATTTGCAGATTTTTCCAGCTCTTATCAATTCCAATCATAAAGCAATTAAATCAAATAAATAGCTTTTAACAGATTTAATTCAATATGAACATAAAACGATTTTGGCACATTGTTTCAAAAACAATAAAATTCTACCGCATATAAAACATGCAATGGACATATAAACAGTTTATATAAACATTCTAGCATGTTAATTCAAACTTAACCATAAGAACGGGGCTCTGATACCACTGTTGGGTTTTATGGGTCCATGCATAGCGGAATTAGCATCTAAATAATACAAAACCCAAGAGCCCTAAGATCCGTTCTATACGATTAAATTGAATTCCTATGAGATAGAACTTTACCAACCTTAAACGCTTTCCTTTCTTGAGCTATCGAACAATTATCAATGTGATTTCGAATCACAAACTTCGATCTTCAAGACTTGAATCTTTAGATTGCTTTGGACAATTTGAACTCTAGGCCTTGATCATCGTACGAGCGAAGACCCTCTAGTAGTATCCACACTTTAGAATGAACCAAGAACAGTTCTTGAGAATTGCTAGATTCTTAAACCTATGGAAGAAATATTGAGAAACCTTTGTTGTGATTTTTCCTTAGAAAATTCGGCTAGTCAATTAGGGTTTACAGACTTAATATTTATACTACATTAGTATAGGTATTTGTTTCCTAATCGAATTAGGAAACTCTGTAAACCGCCTCTGTGGCTAAAGTTGTCACATGACAGAAGCCAACTTTGTCGCGTGACAGAGTCCAACTTTGTCGCGTGACATCTTAAGCCAGATCAGGAACTCTCAATCATTTCTTCCTTTGGTTTAACTAATTCATTTCAATTGTGTGTGACCCAATAGGATTATATTATGTTGGCAATGAGTCCGATCAAATCGACCCTCATAAAACATAAGCGGACTCTAGCAAGCCATTATGTCTACCCAATTAATATAACGTAAGAGTTCACGTTTCCAATGGTACACTTTCATTTCTCCCTTTGTCTCACGATGTTATATTGAACACAAGTCATGATCCACGTTAACTTGTATTTGTTCAATGCTTTCTCGATCTTGAGTATAATGATAATCCAATCGCATTGGGGTATGGCCATACACTTTCATCATCATCACTCATCGAGGGGCCCAAGCAAAACATCTCTCTTTCGAGGGACAAATTCCATCTTGACTTATCATCCTTCCCATCATGAATCCGATCATGCCAAAGATAGCCTTTATAAATATCATGTTAAGATATCGTTTGACTAAAATCAAACATAACTTTCATCATATGTAAGGTCATGATAATCTCAGGTCTAGGGACTAAATGAAGCGACCATATGAGATTTAATTATGACATTTGACCATTACATAAATCTCATACGGGTCAAGTCCAATCACTTGTTCACTAACAAGTATCCATAAATTTAATGTGCATCTCTATGCATATAATCATCATATGATTATCCATTAACATTTATACTAATTATTCACTTAATAATTAGGGACGGAGATTATTACAATAAATATGCAAAATATATAATAATCAAATAATAAACATTCTCTATAATCAAGGATAAAGATGATACATAACGGTTTAAGTTAAACATAACTAAAGCCTAGGGCATTACACCAACACCTTCTGATTGGGGGTCTCCATCACCGGAATCTGGGTAACCTTCGTCTGAGTATTCTCATCTTGAACCATTCCGATCACCTCCTGGGCTCACAATCACAGAAATAACTAGACCACCCACAATCTAACTCCAAACAGCAAACATAAGAACAACTTTCTGGGCCACGAACAAGAAACTTCAAGAACAGAAACCCTAACACCCACAACCACTGTAACCATGCCTCCGGAGCACCACCAACAACTGACCAACCTAATGAAGAAAGAAAAATTCAGGTCCCAGCAACGGAACCAACTGATGCTGCCATGCCAAATTTATGGTTGCACAGGAACTGAACTTGAGGATACACCGGCTGTTCTTCCTTCGGTCTGGTCGCCTACACACATGCACACACGTAAACTAGGCCGGGGGTAGCTCCGGCGAAACCCCTCCGACGTGAGAATAAGATTACTAGGTCACGAAAATGGTAATAATAATGGAAACCCTAGAGAGAGAGAGAGAGAGCTTAGAGAGGAGAGAGAGAGTAGATACCATGCAAGAGAACACTATTCATCTATTTATATTCATGTGCCTTGCACATGGGATGGACACTTGTCAATCATCCAATTAGGGTCCCCAGCCAACTCCAAGTTAGTGGGATTTCACTGTTCACCTTGTCACATCAATCATCCATCACAGGCGGCTAGGGTTAAGTATGCCGGCATCAACCGAAAAGTAGCTCAGAAATGCCCGATTACACATGTCGCCTGGGCGACAATCAAGGGGAAAAGGGCGACATTCTACATGTCTCCCTAAGCCAACTACCCCGAAGGAGACGGGCTTCCCCTCCTATGTCTAATCACAATGGATTACCGACATCATACCACGTTTGTCGCGTAACCTTATTTCTTAATCAGTCATACTCCCACACAACATCTTACCTTTGTCAACTACTCGCCCTATGTCGCCTCGACTTCCAATGTCGCACCAATGTCTCGGCCCCACTTGCATAGTTTGGACCATGTGGGCCCGGCCCATACCTAGCTATTGGGCCTAACCCTAGTGATTGGGCCCAATCCATTTTCCACAATCGTATCACAAATGTATTATTTAGGGAAAAAAAAACCAAAAAGTCCCTTAAAAAAATTCATATTCATAAAACCCATCAAAAAATTCTTCTACCAAAAGACCTGAAAATAGATATTTAATATCAAAAAGTACAAAATTTAACGATTAACTGATTCCATTAGATTTAAGAATTTATAATGATGGAAACTTGATTTTTATTTTACAATTATGAGTTTACAAATATCAAATTTATCCATCTTGAGCAATAATAGAAATAAAAAAAAATCAAATAATAATCTATATTACAATAGATGTCAAGAATAATAATAAGAACAATTCACAATCTGAACTATGTTTTATTTCTTAATCAAAAGTTGTCATTCCACCTCAATATAGAGGGGTTTATATAGTGTTATAAACTGAAGAATACATAAATCAAGACTTGGGCATCTAAACATACTCATACATATTATCTAGACATTCAGACAATTCAGACTAACTAAGCATTCATACTCCCTTGACATTTATACCTCCCGAGTAATATTCCCTGCATCAAATACATCAATAACATTCCCTGTATCCTGAAGCAGTATAAGCACTCAAACAATAAGAACAATTCACAATCTGAACTATGTTTAATTTCTTAATCAAAAGTTGTCCTTCCTCCTCAATATAGAGGGGTTTATATAGGGTTCTAAACTGAAGAGTACATGAATAAAGACTTGGGTATCTAAACAGACTCATACAGATTATCTAGACATTCGGACAATTCAGACTCATTAAGCATTCATAATCCCTTGACATTCAGATTATCTAGGCCTTTTGAGTAACATTCCCTACATTAGAAACATCAATAACATTCCCTGCGCCAGTCTCCTTCACTTGGGAAAAAATTCGTCCTCGAGTTGGACTCGAGCTCCGGGTAAAAAGGTGCATCAGAAGAGTGAAACGGAGACAAAACGGCAACATTAAAAGTAATTAAATGCCCATACTCTTAGGAAGATCAACAACATAAGCATTATCATTGATCTTACTTTTGACATTATAAGGTCCATACTTCTTTGGATGAAGTTTACTATAAGTGCCAGCTGGAAACCTATCTCGCCTTATAAACACCATAACTTGATCCCCCATCGAAAATATTTGTTGCCTTCTATGCTTATCTGTAGCTCTTTTGTACTTTTTGTTAGCGTCCTCCAATTTTTGCTTGACCTCTTTGTGTATGTCCATAACTTGTTGGGCCATATGAGTTGCTGCCACATTGCTAGCTGTATCCTTTGGTAGCTGAATCAAATCCAAGGTGTGTTGTGATACCTATAGAGAAAGGAGGCATGCTCGTAGTACTGTGAATCGCATTGTTATAAGCAAACTCAGCTTGAGGCAAGAAAATATCCCACTCCTTTGGTTTATCGCCACAAATGTTGTGAACCATATTCCCCAATGTACAATTTACCGCCTTCGTTTGACCATCTGTTTGTCTGAGTGTGAGCAATGCTACTAAAATTCAAAGAAGAATCAAACAATTTCCACAATGTTCGCCAAAAATGCCCAAGAAACTTGTTTTCTCTGTCTGAAGTGATTGTTTTGTGTATAATATGCAAACGAACCACTTCTTTGAAAAACAATATAGCCACAACAATTGCATCTGATGTCTTTTTTCAAGGAATAAAATGGGACATCTTTGAAAATCTATCAACCACAACGAAAATAGAATCTGCCCCTCTTTGTGTTTGAGGCAGCCCCCACACGAAATCCATAGCCAAGTCTTCCCAAATATTTTCCAGGAAAGGTATAGGCATATAAAGACCAGTATTTTTGGCATGATCCTTTGTCGTTTGACAAATATAACAGCTCTGCACGTACCTAGTCACATCTCGAAGCATATGTTGTCACGACCCCAATATTAGGCACTAATTTAGCACTAATTGAGCACGTGGGGTTCGGGTGGTAGTATCTCATTTCATGCTATTTATGTTACTTGCTAAGTTTATATGCTCACTTTATGTTTTGTGATGATTTATGTGATGTAGGATGAAAATGAATTAAAATTAATGTTAAAGGGTCTAAATAGAACAAAATTAAAGTGTGTAATGATTTTATAATACTTGAGATTTTAAAGTAAAATGTTATGTATGATTGAGGTGCTTAGGTGTAAAAGATGATAGTTAAGGTTGTTAGTTTTATTTCTTAGGTTCTTAGAGGAGCTTTAGTGTAACATGTGATATTATCCATGGAATTAGAAAAAGAGAAAATCATTTTTACCATTATCCTCAGTATTCTTCCTTCTCAAATCATCCATGGAGAACCAAACCCTAACCTCCCTTCCATAAATTCTACACCCTTTAATACCTTTCCATTTTCAAAACAATTCGCGTATTTTTGTTCGTGGTGACGAGGGGATCGTTTAGAGCCGGAAAAAAAATATTCCATTTCGCACTATTTAAGTAAGTTATTATGACTTCCTTTCAAAAATGGTTCATTCCATGCTTATTGTTGTTATGGATGATATATATTGTGGTTTTGGTAAATTTTAATCTATTTTTATTGAGTTGGAATTGTTTTGAAAAAGGCTGAAGTGAATTGGTCATAGTGTTGTTGTTGTAGTAGAAATAATTAGGGATAGAATGGATAATATGGTTTTAATGGTAATGGAATGGTTTCATGGCTTTATGGATCAAAGTTCTTGAAATGAAATGGTTTTGGTAAAGTTGGAAGGAATGGAATTGTATTGGAATGGTTTGGTATGTTTTGTTGAAGTTTAGAACCTGTTTTGGTACTTCAAAAACAGAGCAAAATGGTAAATGAGTTTTGGTTTTGGCTGTTGCTGATGATGTTGCTCTGTTTTTGGTTTCTGGGCAGTGGCACGAGTCGTGCCACCCTTTGGTCACTCGTGGTACTAGTCGTGAGAGCTAAGTCAGTCGTGCGGGGGTTGAGCACGAGTCGTGCCATTGGGCACGAGTCGTGCCCTGCCCTGCAGCCTCTGAATCATTTTCCAAGGCCAAGAAACCTATTCAACCTAGAACCAAAGTGAACCCTCTTTAACTTAGATTAAAGTAGAACACTTTCGCTACACAATGATGTCTTACTTGGTAAAAATGGAATTGTGGAAGGGCTTTAAATATTGTTCGGAAAATGCTTGACAGCCTTGATTCGTCTCTTAACCAAAGTGAATCCAAATTGGTAATTTGAACTTGGACCTTTATAGAGGTCATGTATTCTTGCACATTGATCATGTAGGGCTAGTGTGTGATACCTTGTTGCCTTACTTGAGTTCATATCCATTGGTTTGGGATATAAATAGTGTATGAAATGTATGGTTGCACTATGTTATTGATTTGAACATGAGTATGATTTACCATGTTGTTATATTCTTATCCCTTTGGTGGATTTCATTTCAAGTAACTACTATGTGCTTGAACTTGTTTTAATCAGCTGATGTTTAGGGGTATAACGGAATATGATCAATTATGGAAAGTGTGATCTAATGTGATCGGATTACGTTACACCTGTGACTGTCCCCTTATGTGGCCACAGATTGGGGTTATAACATCTGTATTGAGCCAAAAGCCTTACAGAGTTACTAATATCTTATATGGTTTCCTTAAAAACGGGTCTTATAAGATGTGAATATGCTCAAGCAGTTCACAAATGAGTGGAGTTTTATCTCCCAATGTTGTACGACTTATTGGTCAGACGGGAAAAGGTAAACCAAGGTAATGTAAGGTGTTTACAACTTTTCCAATGTGTTATATGCACCTTGTATGTGTTGCATCTTACTTGGCATATTGTTGCATTCATAATAGCTTATTGAGATTTATTCTCACCCTTCTCCCTTTAATGTTTTAGATGGGCCTGAGACAGGAGGACCCGGCTAGTGAGGACGGGGAGGAGTTTGTACGCGTATTTTGGGTTGTTGGGTATGTTTATGTCCTAGATGGGAGTTGTATTTATATTTTGGTTTAGCTCCTTGGTGGAGTTTGTATATATAAACACTTTGGTTTCAAACTTATATTTGTGAACTTTTGTAATATGTAACTAAAGTAAGTTGGTTGCTAAAGTTTGGTTTACCCCTTTTCCTCCAAGTGGAGATCACCCCAAGTTAGTATTTGAAGGTTAATGTTAAAGTTTGGTTTCTTTTCCATTTAAGTCAAAAGTTTCAAAAATTACAGGTGGTCTTTCTTAGTTTGGACTCTCAGGCTCGGGACACGTGTTAGGTTCCTGGTTTTGGGTGTCCACATTGGTATCAGAGTCTCGTCTAGAGGTCAAGGGTAGATGTCTAGTTTAAGGGGGAGTGTGTGATAACTGACGCCGAGTGTTTGATGCAGGTGTTTGTTCTAATGGCTGGGAATGAGGATGATCAGCATCGGGCACAGGGTAATGTTGGCAACGAAGGGGGAAATGGCAATCCTAATGCGGAAATGATGGACATGTTTCGGGTGTTTTTACAAAATATGGCAAATCAAGGTAGAGCTCAACAACAACCGGAAGGTAGGCAAATGCACGGACTAGAAAAATTTGTGAAGATGGCACCCCCGAGTTTCAATGGGGATCCGGATCCGTTAAAGGCGGAGAGGTGACTTGAAGCAATGAACAAGATCTTCGCAGCAATGGAGAGCCCAGATGACGAAAAGGTAAGGTGCGCTATCTTCAAGTTGGAGGGACCGGCCGAGCATTGGGGCACATAGTGAAGGACAGTTGAGACCGAGACCATACACTGCTGACGTGGGAAAACTTCACACGCAAGTTCCGGGACCACTTTATTCCGATGGTGATCAGAGACAAAAAGGAGGTTGAGTTTCTTAGACTGGAGCAAGGGACAATAACAGTGGCACAATACTCAGCAAAGTTTACGGAGCTAGCTCGTTATTGTCCCCATTTGGTGTCGAAAGAAGAAAGGCGGGTATATCGGTTTGTGAAAGGGTTAAGGCTGGAGTTCCGAAAACAGTTATTGACTCACGACTTCACGGATTTTCAAGCAGCGGTAAATAGAGCCTACAGAATAGAGAATGATATTGAGGAGCATAGAGGCAAGTCTGAAGGTGTAAGTGGCAGTAAGCAGAAATTTCAAGGTCAAGGTTTGGGACAAAGTAGAGGTCAGCCAAGGTTCTCAAACCCAGGTGTAGCAAGAGGTGGAAGTGTGATGACTTCATCGGCTCGTACTCCTTCAAGACAGTTTGGGGTTACTTGTGGTTTTTGCAAGAGGATGGGTCACTCAGAAGATAGATGCTGGAGCAAGCTTAGGAAATGTTTAGAGTATGGAGCAGATGGTCACTTTCGGAAGAATTGTCCTAAGCTGCGAGGGCAAGCATCCGGTAGTGGGCAAGGTAGACCAAGAGGAGGAGTCAAAAGAGATATTGAGGGAAAGCCTAAAGATAAAGTTCAGGGCCGAGTGTTTGCTTTAGGAAGAGGAGAGGTTGACCCTAACGCTGTCATTAGAGGTATTGTTCCTATCTCAGGAGTTAAGGCCCGCATCCTTATAGATCCCGGGTCTTTCCATTCATTTGTGACATCTCATTTTGCATTTGCATTACATAGACTACCTGAATTCATGCCTTATGTGCTTGAGGTTTCGACTCCTATGGGAGAGTGCCTCACTTCTTCTTGGTATATAATGGATGTGATGTGTCTATATGTCGGCATATATTGCGGCGGATTTAGTAGAGTTACAAGTCCGGGACTTTGATGTCATTCTTGGTATGGATTGGTTGAGTCATTACCATGCTTTGGTTGATTGTCGTAGGAAGAGAGTTTCATTTGCTATGCCTGATATGCCTACTTTTGTCTTTGATGTGGATAGATCTATGTTTGGGATACATATTGTTTCTGCTTTAAAGGCTAGAAAAATGCTTTCTAAGGGGTGTGCGGGGTATTTGGCTTATGTGGTAGATTCAAGTAAGAAGTCCTCTGATTTATCTCATGTCCCCATTGTAAATGAATTTGGTGATGTTTTTTCCACCGAGTACTCTATGCCTCCTGATAGGGAGGTCGAGTTTTGTATTGATCTAGTGCCCGGTACTTCACCTATCTCTAAAGCGCCCTATAGAATGGCTCCGGCTGAGTTGAAGGAGTTAAAGACTCAATTGCAAGAGTTTTTAGATCAGGGATTTATCCGTCCAAGTGTGTCTCCGTGGGGAGCACCTATTTTGTTTGTCCGGAAGAAAGATGGCACCTTGAGATTGTGTATAGATTACCGGCTGTTGAACCAAGCAACCATCAAGAACAAATATCCTCTCCCGCACATTGATGACTTATTTGATCAACTTCAAGGTTCCGTTATCTACTCAAATCTTGATTTGAGAAGCGGATACCATCAGTTGAAGATTAAACCCGATGACATTTCCAAGACAGCTTTCAGAACGAGATATGGTCACTATGAGTTTGTGGTTATGCCTTTTGGTTTGACTAACGCTCCAGCCGTATTTATAGATATGATGAACCGTATCTTTAAACCGTACCTTGATAGCTTTGTCATGGTTTTCATCGACAACAACCTTGTTTATTCCAAGTCCCGGGGAGGAACATGAGAATCATTTGAGGATTGTTCTATCTCTTCTTCGTGAGATGCAGTTGTTCGCCAAGTTCAGCAAGTGCGAGTTTTGGCTTGAGCAAATATCTTTCTTGGGGCATGTGGTATCTAGTTCGGGGATATCCATTGATCCTTCCAAGATTGAAGCTGTTGTCAATTGGAAGCAACCTTCAACTGTGACAGAGGTTCGTAGCTTTCTTGGGTTAGCAGGGTACTACAGAAGGTTTATTGAGGGTTTCTCTAGAATTGCTACTCCTTTAACTAGATTGACTCGGAAGGATGTATCTTTTGTATGGGATTCCAAGTGTGAAGCTAGCTTTGATGAGTTGAAGAAAAGGTTGACATCAGCTCCTGTTCTTACCCTTCCGGATGGTTACGAGAACTTCGTTATTTTCAGTGACGCCTCGAAGAAAGGTTTGGGGTGTGTTCTAATGCAAGGTGGGAAAGTGATTGCTTATGCCTCTCGGAAGTTGTCACCGGCTAAACAAAATAACCCTACCCATGACATGGAATTGGCTGCGATTATTTTTGCATTGCATAAGTGGGAACACTATCTTTATGGGGCGAGATTTGAGATCTTCACGGACCATAAGAGCTTGAAGTATTTGTTTACACAAAAGGAGTTGAATAATCGACAACGAAGATGGTTAGAATTTTTGAAGGATTTTGATTATGTGATTTCGTATCATCCGGGGAAAGCAAATGTAGTTGCTGATGCGATGAGTCGAAAAGCTTACTTATCAACTTTGAGTTCCCGAGAGTCAAGACATGAGTTAATTTTTGCGAATGTCCGAGCCGTTCCAACTTTGTATGGAGATTTGATGGAATCTCAACAAATTGACCCGGAGTTGAAGAAAATTTTGGGACAAGTTCAAGATGGTGAAACTGGGGATTTTGCATTGAATAGGGATGGGATTTTAACTTTCCAAGGCCGGATTTGTGTTCCTTCATCACCAGAGATCAAGACGTGTGTTCTAGAGGATGGTCATAAATCCAAGTTTGCCATTCATCCGGGTAGTACGAAAATGTATCAAGACTTAAAACGAGGATATTGGTGGAATGGGATGAAGAGAGAGATAGTTGATTTCGTATCTAAATATTTAACTTGTCAACAAGTCAAAGCATAGCATCAAAGACCGACGGGGCTACTTCAACCATTAGACATTTCGGAGTGGAAATGGGAAGGGATTTCAATGGATTTTGTAACGGGTTTGACTCTTACCGCAAAAAAGAGGGATGCTATTTGGGTTATCGTGGATAGATTGACAAAATCTGCTCATTTTCTTCCCGTGTCAACTAAATTTTCGATGGAGAGGTTAGCTCAGTTGTATATGAAATAGATTGTTAGACTTCATGGAGTTCCAGTTAGCATCATTTCAGATAGAGATCCGAGATTCACTTCTAGATTTTGGAGGGCATTACATGAAGCTTTGGGATCTAAATTATTTTTTAGCACGGCGTTTCATCCTCAAACAGTTGGGCAGACGGAACGAACTATTCAGATACTTGAGGATATGCTCCGGGCTTGTGTTATGGATTTTTAGTTGTCTTGGGAGGATCATCTACCATTGGTTGAGTTCGCCTACAACAACAGTTACCAATCTAGTATTGAGATGGCTCCTTATGAAGCGTTGTATGGTAGGAAGTGTAGATCGCCTATGTGTTGGGATGAGGTTGGTGAAGCTAAACTTTGGGGTCCAAATTTGGTTAGAGATTCGACGGAAAAGATCAAGGTAATCCGAGATCGGTTGAAGACGGCTCAGAGTAGGCAGAAGAGCTACGCCGACAACAGAAGACGGGATTTATCTTTCCAAGTTGGTGACTTAGTTTTCTTGAAGATTTCTCCGAGGACCGGGATAAAAAGGTTTGGGAATAAAGGGAAACTAGCTCCAAGTTTTGTTGGGCCATTTGAGATCTTAGAGAAGGTTAGGAAATTGACTTATCGTTTAGCGTTGCCTCCATCTTTTTCCTTGCTTCATGATGTGTTCCACGTTTCGATGTTGAGAAAATATTGTCATGATCCCTCCCACATTTTGAGTTCACCTCCCGAAGAGATTCAAGCGGATATGTCCTATGTTGAAGAGCCGTTGCGAGTATTGGAGTTCCAAGTGAAAGAGTTGAGAACTAAAAGCATCCCGGTAGTGAAAATTCTATGGAGGAATCATACCATTGAAGAAGCTACGTGGGAGCTAGAGTCGGAGATGAGAGAAAAGTACCCTTCGTTGTTTGAGAGTGCAAGTAAGTTTACCTAAAATTCGGGGCGAATTTTCTTTAAGGGAGAGTGAGTGTCATGACCCCAATATTAGGCACTAATTTAGCACTCGTTGAGCACGTGGGGTTGGGTTGGTAGTATTTCATTTTATGCTATTTGTGTTACTTTCTAAGTTTATATACTCATTTTATGTCTTGTGATGATTTATGTGAAGTAGGATGAAAATGAATTAAAATTAGTGTTAAAGGGTCTAAATAGAACAAAATTAAAGTGTGTAATGATTTTATAATACTTGAGATTTTAAAGTAAAATGTTATATATGATTGAGGTGCTTGGGTGTAAAAGATGATAGTTAAGGTTGTTAGTTTTATTTCTTAGGTTCTTAAAGGAGCTTTAGTGTAACATGTGATATTATCCATGGAATTAGAAAAAGAGAAAATCATTTTTACCATTATCCTCAGTATTCTTCCTTCTCAAATCATCCATGGAGAACCAAACCCTAACCTCCCTTCCATAAATTCTACACCTTTTAATACCTTTCCGTTTTCAAAACAAATTGCGTATTTTTGTTCGTGGTGACGAGGGGATCGTTTAGAGCCGGAAAAATAAATATTCCATTTCGCACTATTTAGGTAAGTTATTATGACTTCCTTTCAAAAATGGTTCATTCCATGCTTATTGTTGTTATA
The DNA here is from genome assembly GCA_022495995.1 of Adenophora triphylla var. japonica. Classification (NCBI taxonomy): domain Eukaryota; kingdom Viridiplantae; phylum Streptophyta; class Magnoliopsida; order Asterales; family Campanulaceae; genus Adenophora; species Adenophora triphylla. The sequence continues at coordinate 51,069 of JAFEMH010002999.1, forward strand.
AATGATATATATTGTGGTTTTGGTAAATTTGAATCTATTTTTATTGAGTTGGAATTTTTTTGAAAAAGGCTGAAGTGAATTGGTCATAGTGTTGTTGTTGTAGTAGAAATAATTAGGGATAGAATGGATAGTATGGTTTTAATGGTAATGGAATGGTTGCATGGCTTTATGGATCAAAGTTCTTGAAATGAAATGGTTTTGGTAGAGTTGGAAGGAATGGAATTGTATTGGAATGGTTTGGTATGTTTTGTTGAAGTTTAGAACCTGTTTGGTACTTCAAAAACAGAGCAAAATGGTAAATGAGTTTTGGTTTTGGGCTGTTGCTGATGATGTTGCTCTGTTTTTGGTTTCTGGGCAGTGGCATGAGTCGTGCCTAGTGGCACGAGTCGTGCCACTCTTTGGTCACTCGTGGTACTAGTCGTAAGAGCTAAGGCAGTCGTGCGGGGGTTGAGCACGAGTAGTGCCATTGGGCACGAGTCGTGCCCTACCCTGCAGCCTCTGAATCATTTTCCAAGGCCTAGAAACCTATTCAACCTAGAACCAAAGTGAACCCTCTTTAACTTAGATTAAAGTAGAACACTTTAGCTACACAATGATGTCTTACTTGGTAAAAATGGAATTGTGGAAGGGCTTTAAATATTGTTCGGAAAATGCTTGACAGCCTTGATTCGTCACTTAACCAAAGTGAATTCAAATTGGTAATTTGAACTTGGACCTTTATAGAGGTCATGTATTGTTGCACATTGATCATGTAGGGCTAGTGTGTGATACCTTGTTGCCTTACTTGAGTTCATATCCATTGGTTTGGGATATAAATAGTGTATGAAATGTATGGTTGCACTATGTTATTGATTTGAACATGAGTATGATTTACCATGTTGTTATATTCTTATCCCTTTGGTGGATTTCATTTCAAGTAACTACTATGTGCTTGAACTTGTGTTAATCAGCTGATGTTTAGGGGTATAACGGAATACGATCAATTATGGAAAGTGTGACCTAATGTGATCGGATTACGTTACACCTGTGATTGTCCCCTTCTGTGGCCACAGATTGGGGTTATAGCATCTGTATTGAGCCAAAAGCCTTACAGAGTTGCTAATATCTTATATGGTTCCCTGAAAAATGGGTCTTATAAGATGTGAATATGCTCAAGCAGTTCACAAATGAGTGGAGTTTTAACTCCCAATGTTGTACGATTTATTGGTCAGACGGGAAAAGGTAAACCAAGGTAATATAAGGTGTTTACAGCTTTTCCAATGTGTTATATGCACCTTGTATGTGTTGCATCTTACTTGGCATATTGTTGCATTCATAATAGCTTATTGAGATTTATTCTCACCCTTCTCCCTTTAATGTTTTAGATCGGCCTGAGACAGGAGGACCCGGCCAGTGAGGACGGGGTGGAGTTTTTACGCATATTTTGGGTTGTTGGGTATGTTTATGTCCTAGATGGGAGTTGTATTTATATTTTGGTTTAGCTCCTTGGTGGAGTTTATGTATATATATACAACTTTGGTTTCAAACTTATATTGTGAACTTTTGTAATAGGTAACTAAATTAAGTTGGTTGTCAAAGTTTGTTTTACCCCTTTTCCTCCAAGTGGAGATGACCCCAAGTTAGTATTTGAAGGTTAATGTTAAAGTTTGGTTTCTTTTCCAGTTAAGTCAAAAGTTTCAAAAATTGTAGGTGGTTTTTCTTAGTTTGGACTCTCCGGCTCGGGACACGTGTTAGGTTCCGGGTTTGGGGTGTCCACATATGTGGCCAGTAAAATATCTCCCGAACTGTAGCTATTGTTTTGTCTCGCCCCAAATGTGCAGCAAGTCCACCGGCATGTAAATCACGAATTACCTTTTCTGGTAATGACGTTCGAGGAAGGAAAAGCTGGTTTCCATGCATTAAGTAGCCATTTTGCACATAAAACTCTTAAACAGGTTGCCCATTCACGCATCCTTCCCAAATCTGTCCAAAATCTTCATCACCAGCATAACACTCCTTGAGTTGTTCAAACCCATTTATCTCCTACCTCAAAGTGATTAACAAACTTGCCATTTGACTTAATGCATCAGCCATAATATTTTGCACTCCAGTCTTGTGTTGTAATATGAATGGGAATTTCTAAGGAAATTGACACCACCATGCATGCATATCCTTGCTAATTCACTTCTGACTGCTCAAGTATTTCAAAACTTCATGTTCAGAATAAAGAATAAACTCCTTACCAATGAGGTAGTGCTCCCATATCTTCAAAGCCCGCACAACTGAATAAAATTCCTTGTCGTAGGTGCTCCATTTTTGCCTAGCATCGCTGAGTTTCTCCCTAAAATAGCAAACAGGTCTTCGCTCATGAAACAGAACAACCCCAATGCCAACACCTTTAGCATCACAATCAACCTCAAAAAGCTTCTGAAAATTAGGCAACGCTAATACTAGTGCCGTACACAATTTTTCCTTCAAAATTGCGAAGCTTTTATTTGCCTCTTCACCCCAATAAAACCTCCCCTTCTTCATACACTCAGTAATGGGTGCTGGAACGGTACTAAGTTTTTGATAAAGCTCTATAAAAAATAGCCAATCCATGGAAACTCCGTACTTCAAACACCGTTTTGGGAGTAGGACAGTCTCTAATTACCTTTACCTTTGCATCATCCACTTGAATCCCCTCATGACTCACAATATACCCCAGAAATAGCAGTTTATTAGTAAGAAAACTACATTTCTTAAGGTTAACATATAGCTTGTTAGTCCGCAAAACTGTCAGTACCTCTCGCAATTGATACATATGCTCCTCCTCGGTCTTGCTATAAATATAGATATCATCGAAGTACACAACAACAAATTTATTAATGAAAGACTTCAATACTTGATTCATAAGTTGCATGAAAGTACTCGATGTTTTGTAAAGTCCAAAAGGCATCACCAATAATTTAAACAACCCCTCCTTTGTCTTGAAAGTCATCTTCTACCCATCCCCAGGCCTAATACGAATCTGATGGTACCCATTTTCAAGTCCAGCCTTGAAAACCACTTTGCTCCATGTAATCTGTCCAACATGTCATCCAATATAGGAGTGGGTAATTTGTAACCAACCATAATTTTATTGATTGCATGACTATCAAAACACTTTCTCCAACTTTCGTCCTTCTTTGGAACACAGTTTCTCCAACTTCAGTCCTTCTTTGGGGTTAATAAGGTGGGCACTGCACAATGACTCATACTATCTTGAATAAGCCCCTTTCTTAACAACTCTTCTACTTTCTCCTTAAGGATCCCACTCTCCCTTGGACTAAACATACTCTGGGAATCAAGTCGATGTGATGTTGATATCTCTCATGGGTGGTAAGCCATCAGGAATCTCATTGGGCATTACTTCCCGAAACTCTGATAATAAAGGCCTAACAACTTTAGGATGCTCTTCAATTTTGTTTCATCTTTAGCATATCATACATGCTTCATTATCATTGCATAAACCTGCCTAGTCTCCTTCATTTCAACCTCTAACATGCGAGTCAAAGTGAGAGATTCATTTTTTGCAGATCTCTTACCCTTGTTCTGTAATGGCAGCAATGTGTACTTTGTTCCACCATTGAAGAAGCTATACTCGTTGCTATGACCTGAATGATGCGCATCCACATCATATTGCCATGGCCTCCCGAACAACAAATGACACACATCCATGTCCACGACATCACAATATACTTCATCACTATACTTGCCAATCAAAAAAGGAATTTTGCAATGTTCTGTCACTTCAATGTTTCCAGTATCAGTCTTAATCCATGCCAAGGAGTAGGGGTTTGGGTGCTTTTCTATGGGCAACCCTAGCCTCTTCACAGTTTCCTTCCCTATGATGTTCTCCATACCAGTGTCAATTAAGACTCTAAAAATCATACCAATAATGGTACACCGTGTCCAAATGACAGTTCTCACTACTATAACCGACACTTTTTAACACCAGGACTGATACTATTTTCAACACTACGACCGACACTATTTATCACTACAATTTACAATCATTAACATTAACACCGAAACTATTTAACAATACAACCGACAATCTTTAACACTATGGGAAATCCATTTTTTCCATCTTTTAGTGTAAAACACCTTTTACAGAAGACCGAGTCTTAGATGGGACATTAGATGTTTTTTTTTTGGATTTTTGTTGTACATAATACTTTCTTTTATAACTTTATTGGGCCTTTATATAGTTTTGTTATACTTTTTTATGAAATAATTTGTAGTTTTGGTTATAACCTTTAGTTCATCCTTTATTTTCAGTTTCAATCATTTGGTCTTACTATTATTTTATATTGTTAAATACAATCTCTAAGTATGAGTTTTCTCGAAATATATATTTGGATAGCAAAAAAAAATTAGATTTTTTTATAAAAAATATTGATTTTTATAGGGCCCTTTTTTTTTTTACTTTGCCCTTGGCTCATAGAAAGGCTAGGAATGGCCTGAAGAATTAATGATCATATCAAGAATGAGAAAGAGTCTAAAAAGGATAGCATTTTCCGCTATAACAAAGGGGCTACAAGTAAGGATGCTTCAATTAACGCCATTGCTTTCAACCATCCTGCTCCTGGAAAGTACTCTGTTATCAGGGCCGGTCCTGTGGTAAATGGGGCCCCAGGCCAAGAATTTGGAGAGGGCTCTCATTTTTTTAAATCCCCAATGGTAGATGATCAATAGCATTGAAAATGATAATTGTAAATAATTTATTTTAGTTAATTATAAGTAATTTAAAGAAATATTGCAATAAATTTTTAATGATAATTACAAAATAGTATTACAATTATAAAGATAATTGCAAATTATATTTAAACAAAAACAATTCAAGAAAGCCTATTGTGGAACAAAGGCCAAATTAGAAGAATAGATACAAAAATGTAAAATGGAGAAGAAAAATAGGAACTAAGAATCGAACCTTAGTGGCTGAGGGGAAGAAATTTTCTTTTGAACCAATGACCACTGGGACAGTATAGTATACTTGGTATAAAATGTGGCCCTAATTATTAGTATATATTTGGAGGCCCTAGGCAATGGCCTCACTTGCCTTGCCTTAGGATCGGGCCTGTCTGTTGTTCCACCTCATGAAAAGAAGAAGAAAAACACTATGACAAGCTTGAAGAAATTACTCAAGAGGGTTTTTTTGACATCCTCGTGGAACAAGGAAAAATCAAACCAAGGGAATGTGATTCTCCTAAGAGAGATTTCCCCGCTAATCACGCTCACCACTTGTTCTGTAAATTCCACATTTTTCACCTGCCATGACACCAACTCTTGCTACTATTTAAAGTATGTTATCCAAGACTTGAATGATAAGAAGGAAATAAAAAAAATAAAAAATAAAAAATAAAAGGGAATATGGATGCCTAATGTTGTGACTAATCCATTCTCTAATAAGGGAGAAGTCGATGTTATAGAATCTATATATATATATATATATATATATATTAAAGTTGGTGAGGAGGGCTATGGCTTCGCCACGTGGACAAATTTAGGCAAACTCTTGATTTTGGAGAAGCCACGTCATCACTATCCCAAAATCTATATGACTTTTAATATTCTCCTTATTAGCTAATACTATTAGTTAATAATAATAGTTATTATATAGGTTAACTATTACTATTAATAGTATTAGTTAACTATAATAGTTATTATATATGTTAACTATTACTATTAATAGTATTAGTTAACTATAATAGTTACTATATATGTTAACTATTACTATTAATAGTATTAGTTAACTATAATAGTTACTATATAAGTTAACTAATCCTATTAAGTGTATTAGTTAACTATAATAGTTACTATATATGTTAACTATTATTATAAATAGTATTAATTTACTATATAGGTTAAGTAATAGTATTATAGTTACAATATATGTTAACTATTACTATTGATAATATTAGTTAATCATAATAGTTACTATATATATGTTAACTATTACTATTAAAAGTATTAGTTAATCATAATAGTTACTATATAAGGTAACTATTATCATTCAACTTACTAATAAAAGGTAAAATGCAATTCGTGCATAGCACGGGCTTACCACTAGTTATATGAAAATGTTGAGGATCCTACTCACCTGATAACATTTGTGGGCGATAACACTCTTACTTTTAATAATGATTTTTTTCTATTACATGTTGAGTTGGGATAAAATACTGCAAAAAAAAAAAAAAAAAAAAGAAAAGGAGACCATAAACTTACTTACTCGTTCTGTACACGAGTCACCATAAACAAGGATCCAATAGACAAGAAATCTATAAAAACCCCAAAATTCTGTTGAACCTGATGATCCTCTTCTCACTCAACTAAAGAAATCTCAAGCAAAAATCTCCATTTATGAACTCATTGGGGCTTCTAAAGTGCATCTCGACATGATAACCAAAGCTTTAGCCCAAGTAATAGCGCCAAATGATACTACACTAGATAAGCTCACCCAAATGATTGGCAACATGCAGTTTGGCAATGTCATCTCCTTTACTGACTTAGACTTGCCATCTATGGAACAGCATCACCAGGCCTTATACATCACTGCTAGAGTACTCAAACACCTCATGCCTAGGATCTTGATAGATAATGGGTCAGTAATCAATCTCTTGCCATGAAAAGTTCTCAGCATGTTGGGGCTCGGATCCAAAGACTTGAAGATGTTGGAACATTTCTATTCCAATAACCCGAAAGCACTCAAGTCTAGATTAAGTAAGAGAAGAAGATGAAGGCAAAAGCGTACCTGTTGAATCCATCTTGATGTTCTTAAAGAGAGAAGAAAGAAAGGTAGGAAATGAAGTTCTTCTAAATGATAGTGCCCACACTTTAATCTTCTTAATGAATGAAGAGAAGTTTATGACTGAATTTTGTGAATATAATAAGTGTCTCTAATCGCTGATGGATAGCCTTTATATAATAAGAGAAGGGGCACTTCATTTAGGGACTACACCCTTTCATAAAGATGGTGGTGTGAAGTTACCATTATGCCCATCATTTAATGGTACTTACACCTAATGGAATTCTACATATTTAATCTATACTTTAACTTTATTAAATAATTATAACACATAGAATTAAATAACACATATTAATTAATCCATGTTCTAACAATCTCCCACTTGGATTACATGAATATGTGTCTTTGACTTAATAAATTCCTTTAATCATTTATAATATGAATGACAACCCTTATGTGCACTTTTATCGTCATCCAACACAATCCCGTCCATTAGTCTTATAAGTATAGGGACTAAAGGGGCAGTTGTTGTAATTGATTCGCAACTAAACCCACATTAATCACATATATATATCTAGCCAAATGACATAGATTAAGTATAGATATGTAGCATGGAATATTCAATGAATATACAAAAAATGTATATATATTCTCCAACTAGTCCTTCTTAACCAAATGAGATCAATATGCAAAAACAAATAGCAAATAAAGAACAACACAAACTCCCACTATATTATGCATTATCAAAAGTCGTTTCACCCGTATGAGCAGTATGCTTTGTGAAACATCAAAAGAGATAACGCTTCATAAAACATGGATCTGTTAACATGGAGTTTGTTCCTATAAGTTGTATATCTATTTGTTCATTTTATACATATTTCTCTTCAACAAGAAACATAACCATATGATGTCTTTTGACATCTTTGCATCCAGTAAAACAGAATCGATATACCTAATGATCTCAAAATTGATCCGATTTTGTATACATAAGCATGTAGTTTAATATTTTATAGGTACTTCATCATTCTTTTGGATGCGACTTAATGTTCTTCTTTTCGAATTGCTTTGGTATCGACCAAGCATCCCAACAATAAATGCAAGGTCTGGACGAGTACAGACTTGCGCATATATTAAGCTTCCTACTGCCGGTGCATAAGGGATATTTTCCATATACTTGGATTCAAAATTATTTTAGGACATTGCTTTAAACTGAATTTATCTCCTTTAGAAACAGGGGTGTCATGTGGTTTACAATTTTGCATACTAAACCTTTGTAAGACTTTCTCAATATAGCTCTTTTGTGATAATCCCAAAATACCTCGTGAACGATCACGATGAATTTGGATTCCCAATACAAAAGATGCTTCACCAAGATCTTTCATTTCAAATTTGTTTGAAAGAAATTTCTTAGTTTCCTTTAAGAGATTAATGTCATTACTAGCAAGCAAAATATCATCCACATATAAGACCAAACATATAAATTTACTCCCACTTAACTTATGGTACACACAATCCTCGGCAAGATTCGTTTTAAAACCAAATGAAAGAATTACTTGATTGAATTTTGAGGTACCATTGACGAGAGGCTTGTTTGAGACCATAAATTGATTTCTTTAATTTACAAACTAATTGATTAGTTTGATCTGAATCAGTTACCATTTCTGGTTTCCTCATATAGATGGTTTCCTCAATGTCTCCATTGAGAAAAGCCGTCTTAACATCCATTTGATGAAGCTCAAGATCATAATGTGCCACTAATGTTGATCCTAAAAGAGTTTTAGAAGATACCGGAGAAAATGTTTCTTTATAATCAATTCCTTCCTTTTGAGTAAATCCCTTAGATACAAGACGTGCCTTATATCGTTCCACATTACCTTGCGAATCCCTTTTGGTTTTAAATATCCATTTACAACCAATAGGTTTTACAACTTCACGCAATGGGACAAGATCCCAAACGTCATTGTCTTTCATTGATTTTAACTCCTCATTAATGACATTGATCCACTTATGAGAATTAGGACTATTAATGGCTTCATGGAAGGTGATTGGCTCATCTCCCACTAAAATTAAGGTGTCCTCATTCTCTGCAAGATACACATCATAAATATCTGGAATAGCACTTCTTCTTTCTCTAGTAGATCTCCTTAAGGGCACCGGTTCATCCTCATTTTGAGGTTGTTGAATTTTCTCATGGCCAACATTTTCTTGTTGTCCGTTATTTATGGGAGTCTCTATATCATTTATAATTGTATGTTCTTGTTGAATTTCAGGTGCAATTACTTGATTTCTAACAGGAACTAAAGTTGGAGGAATATAGATTGGTTCCTCTAACTCTTCAAATTCAAATCATTACCTTTTCTCCCACTAAATTCAACATCCTCAAAGAACCTAGCATTGCCTGTCTCGAAAAAAAAATTCTAGTTTTCGGGTCAAAAAAATTATATCCCCTAGATCTCTCAGCATACCCTACAAAGTAACTACCAATGGTCTTAACGTCCAGTTTGCCCTAATTAGGATTATTAGGCCTAGCTTCTACTGGACAACCCCATACATGAAAAGGATTTAGAGACGGTTTCTTATTCGTCCATAATTCATACGGAGTTTTGTCGGTAGCCTTTGAAGCAGCTCTATTGAGAATATAAGCAGCGGTTCTTTAATGCATCACCTATAATGAGTGAGGTAAAGAAGTACAAGAAAAGATACTTCTTATCATATCTTTAAGGATTCTATTATGTCTCTCCACTACATTATGCTAGGTTTGCTCGGCATGGTGTAGTGAGGGACAATCCCACACTCTTCAAGATAGCGAGTATAAAGGACCCGAACGTTATTCACCCAATACCTTATACCGTCCGTAGTTTTCACCACCATGATCGAATTTAACGTTCTTTAATAGTCTTTATTATGCCTTCAAATACTTGAAAATGCCCAATGATCGAGACTTTACATGAAGAAAATAATGTATCCATAACGAGAGTAATCATCCATGAACGTAATGAAATATTGTTGACCATTCCATGAAGGGGTAGTGAATGGTCCACAAATATCCATATGAATTAGTTCCAAGACGTTTGATACTCTCAAAGATCCTATTTCCTTTAATGTTTGTAAATTTTTCTTTAAGACATTTAATGCAAAAGTTTTTATCCGGAGTATCAAGTTGTTTTAGGATTTCCTCCGACATAAGTTTTATCAATTCTCCATTTGGAGATATGACCCATACGCCTATGCCATAGAATACAAGAATTTTCACTTGATAACTTTTGCTTAGTGCCTTTAGTTTTGGTTTCATTATTATGGGATTCATTCATTTTCTTGACTGTGTCAAGTAAATAAAGATTATCGATATATGACAAAGTACTAGTACCGACAAGCTTGGAATTTAAAATAAAGATCATATTTATTATTATCAAAAGAACAAGAGTAACCTTCCTTGTCCAAAACTGTGATAGCTAGATATTAAATTCCGTCTAAAGGACGGTACAATGAATGTATTATTTAATACAAAATAATAGCCAGTACTTAACATTAATCTAAAAGTCCCTATGCATAGACTATAACTTCAACCGGATTTCCAGCTCCCATATATATGTATCTCTCATCTTCACTGGGGATTCGGTAATTCAGGCAACCCTGCATACATGAACTAATGTGAGTTGTTGCACCAGAATACAACCACCATGTATATTAAAGAATTGAAACCAAATTTGCCTTAGTACAAACAAGACCAAATGACATACCATTCTGAATTCGCCATTTGCGATATTTATGGTAGTCGTTCTTCATGCGAATAAGGTCCTTACAAAAGAAGCATTTCTTCACTTTATGATCATTGAATGATCCCTTAGGCTTCTTAGTTGCAACCGCAATCTCTTTCCCTTTTCTCTTTGTTCCACGAGAAGAAGTAAATGCTAAGTGAATACTTTTTAATTTAAGATATTTCATCTTATCTTCCTCTTGTGTCATATGTGAAAGTAATCCATTAATATTCCACTTGTAATTTTGACATTTATAGGTCACCTCAAAGGGACCAAATTGAGGAGGAAGATAGATCAAAACTAAGTGCACGATCAAATCTTCCGAAATCTCTAACTTAAGTGCCTTTAGTTTGATCGAAAGATGAAATAATTCAATAATGTACTCCCGAAGATTTTTGTTACCCTTGTACCGTATGGAAACAAGTTTCCACAAGAATTCAAGAAAAAACTCAGCATTTTCCATCTCATAGACATTGTCCAAAAATGTCTTTGAAACTGCATTTTCCATGATCATTAGACTCACGCGGTTGAACCGTTCCCATTGCTCAATATTTTTCCGTTCTATAACAGTATTTCCTTTAGTGAGAGCAGCGGGACTTGGTTCCCTTAATGCGTGATCGATGTCCATACAACCTAAGATCATCGTTATATTATTTTTCCAAGTTTTAAAGTTAGTCCCGGTAAGCATCGGAACATTGTTCATGGCAGTAGTTATAGAAGAAGCATTAATCAAATCTGTCGGTAAAGAACAAAGAATGAATACAAAACATGTATAAGAACTACATAATGATTAATTATATCAAATGAATTCCATCAAAAAGATAATTAACATGACATCAAAACTAATCTTTGGATTGCGAATTGACTCATAATTTAATTTATCTTAGGGTAATAAATGACTTTAAACAACACATTTCAAATACTTGCCTTCCTTTGGGCCGATTCAAGTATAAAAAATGTCCTAACATTTAATGTATTTGTTATCCAGCAATAAAGAATATAAACAACTCATTTTAAATACTCATCTTTCTTTGGGATGGTTCAAAGTATTCAAAATGACCAAATGTTTTATTCAATTACTATCCCATGAATGCAAATATTTAGTCAATAACAAGATCTCCTTTGGGAAATTCATCTTACCACATATCAATAAGAACATTCATCACTTTAACAAATTTGCATTTAAATAACGTAAATTACTTTGGCAACAATATTATTTAAACAATGAATAAATTTGTTTAAGCATATAATTAATCATACTTTAGGGCACAAATTAATGTATACTTTACTCAAATAATGAATGAAAATTGACCAAAATAGTAAAATATTGAAAAATTTGAAAATCTGGCCAAAATAAGTCGTGCTCGGCCGAGTCAAGGAAAGTGCTCGGCCGAGCAAAAGACTCCAGAGAACACCCCTTTCGGCTCCCTTGCGCTCGGTCGATTCCTTAGGTGTGCTCGACCGAGCATCATGACCGTTGGATGACGCCTTTTCAATTAATTTCAAACTTTGTGCTGTTACAAATGGGGTGCTCGGCCGAGTCAAGAGGTGTGCTCGGCCGACCAGCCCCTGAACGTCATATTTTCCAGATTTTGACTATCAATTCTTAACTTAATGGTGAAACAATTTTCAACCAAAGCAAGTAGATCCGCATACTCACAACACATTTTTAAATGCGTGGCTATGCATTTGAACAAACTCACAATGCATCCAATGATGGTGTCTATGTTCAAAATGGGATAATCTTACATTAAGAATTGAAAGCCTGTTGAATCCATCTTGATGTTCTTAAAGAGAGAAGAAAGAAAGGTAGGGAATGAAGTTCTTCTAAATGACAGTGCCCACACTTTAATCTTCTTAATGAATGAAGAGAAGTTTATGACTGAATTTTGTGAATGTAATAAGTGTCTCTAATGGGTGATGGATAGCCTTTATATAATAAGAGAAGGGGCACTTCATTTAGGGACTACACCCTTTCATAAAGATGGTGGTGTGAAGTTACCATTATGCCAATCATTTAATGGTACTTACACCTAATGGAATTCTACATATTTAATCTATACTTTAACTTTATTAAATGATAATAACACATAGAATTAAATAACACATATTAATTAATCCATGTTCTAACAGAAGACACTCAGGCAAACTGTAATAGGATATGACTGCACTGCAAGAATTGCTCTCAGATCAGTCACACTGCTAGTTGAGCTTGGGCAAATCACCGTGAATGTTGAATTTCAAGTCATCGAGACCCCCGCTTCTTTCAATCTGCTATTGGGCCAACCTTGGCTACATAGCGTAGGAGGAATCTCTTTTTCCCTTCACTAATGCATAAAATTCAAACACGACAATATAATTGTCAATATACATGGAGAAATGATTACTGCTAGCCCAATCCTACACATTCAACATGGGGCATGGGGCTACTGAATTCCGCTTTAAATGGCTTTGAGATTGAAAAGTCAGATACTATTCATTCAATAGATGCTTGTAACGAGAATGACTATTCTAAGGCTCCTTGGTTTTCAGGCACCATTCTACTCCTAAGAATGATGCAAAAAATGGGCTACTTGACAGGTTTGGAGCTTGGAAAGAATCAACAAGGTGTGATTGAGCCACCACCTGTCCTTATCACTAACACCAAACATGGATTTGGATATGAACTAAAAGAAGAAGACAAATTTGATGATGAGTGGACTTGTGTCCTGGGACTTCCTATAAAACTCCCAATATTCCACCCTATAGAAAAAACTGAATGGTTACATTGTCAGAGAAGGGGAGACTATTCCATACTCCATATTTCCTGAATCATGGGTCGAAGACAAGGGAAAGCCTCATCAGGCTTAAAGATCTTCACACACTGTGATCCTTATTTAGCTGAGACCGATGCAATCCCTCAACTTCTCAGAGATCTGTGGGGGACTAAGGCAGAGATCTCAAATGAATGGGACTTTGTGTTAGTAGAAGACCTGCTATGCCAGTTCTAGAATCTATGCAACCTAGAAGACAGCCAAATCAACACCATCACAGTATGGGACAACTGTTCAAGACGCTACCAAGCTGATAAGGCTAAGCACCATGCCATTCAAGAATTGGCACACCCATTGTTGACGAAGAATTCATGATTAGAGAATCAGGTTGTATTCCCCATCCCTATAGAAAGGCTGGCTTGGTGTCTTTTAAGTTAGAATCCAAGTCTACTTCCGATGACCTCACTCAAGAGGACATATAGAGGCTATATCTGAACGTGTTATCCCTAACTTTGCTAATGCAAACTTTGATCTTTTTTAGTATCCTGAAATTGCCAATTAATGACGAATTAATTAGTAATAACAAAGATAATGAATACAACGAACAAGTTAATAACGACTCATAGAAAGTGAGTTGTTAGAACATACAACGTTAATTGTCCAAATCCGCTTTTTGTACCAAATTGTAATTTCCGAGGCCGGAGTGACCAAACCGCAACTTTTCGGAATCCGGTGGACCGAATTGCAAGTTTTACGAACATCAAAGTATGTTCTGCAATTTCTCCAAAGTATGGGTCCAAAGCGCAAATTTTATAAGCTCCGAGGAGCTGATCTGCAGTTTATCTGAAGTGTGAAACTGCCATTCTTCTGAAGTCTAGGGACTGATTTGCAGTTTCTTTGAAGTCTGATGACCAAAGTAAAAAATTTCTAATCTCAGGACTGGTCTGCAACTTTCTCAAGTCAAGTGACCAGAATGCAATTTTTCTTATCTCTAGGGGCTGATCTGAAACTTTCTGAAGTCCAGTGACCAGAATGCAATTTTTTGATGTCTAGTGACCAAACTGATGTATGTAAGAAGTCTAGTGACCGATCTGCAACATTGGGAACTCCAGTAACTAGACTGCAATTTTATGAAGTTCAGTGATCAGTCAGCAATTTTCGAAAGTCCAGTGACTGATCTAAGATTTTTGGATTCAATGCCTATTTTGTACGTGTACATTTATTTTATTTGAAGAGAAAATAAAGGAGAAGAATGTGTTTACAAATATTTAGGCTCCGTTTGTTTCGCGTAAAATAACTTGCGGAAAATGATTTCCTGTAAAATATTTTCCGAAAAATGAGATAAACATGTTTTCGATTGTTTGATAAGAAAAATATTTTTCGAAAAAAAATTTCATGTGTTTAATGAAAATATTTTTCGATAAAAACACAATTTAAGATAATTTGAGTGTGGTGGGGAGGGGCAGGGGTGGTGGTGGTGAGTGGGGTGGGGGCAGGGCTTGAGGGTAGGGGTGGGGGCATGGGTGTGTGGTGAGTGGAGTGGAGTGTGGAGTTGTTAAAAATCAATTTTAAATGATTAATTTTTTTGACTGACGGGGGTGGGGGGCGGGGGTGGTAGTGGTGGGGAGTGGTGTGGGGGCAAGGGGTTGAGGGCAGGGGTGGTGGTGGTGATTGGAGTGGGGTGAGGAGTTGTTAAAAATAAATTTTAAATGATTAAAAATTTTTGACCCGACGAGGGGTGGGGGGCAGGGGTGGTGGCGGCGGTGAGTGGAGTGGGGGGAGTTGTTAAAAATCAATTTTAAATGATTAATTTTGTTTTTGACCCGACGAGGGGTGGGGTGGGGTGGGGGGGTGAGGGTCAGGGGTGGTGGTGGTGAGTGGAGTGGAGTGGGGTGGGGAGTTGTTAAAAATAAATTTTAAATGATTAAATTTTTTTTTGACCCGAGGGGGGGCAGGGGGTTGGGTGGTGAGTGGCGTAGCGTGGCGGTGGTGTGAGGGGCAGTGGGTGGTGGTGGTGGTGAGTGGGGTGGGTAACGTGGGGGTGTATAAAAAGTTAGGTGTATGAGGGTGTTACCATTTTTCGAAAAATGTTTTACTTAGGAAAAATTCGTAAGTCATTTTACGCCGAAAAGGGGTGAAAACATTTTTCGGAAAATATATTTTTCATTTTTCGGTGCTTACCAAATTCCGAAAAATGGAAAAAACGTTTTTCGAAAAACATTTTACGACAAACAAACGAAGCCTTAGTACAAAATAGAAAATGTAATCCCCTATCCTTTTTAATTGACAAATCATTTGAAAAGACTAAAATTAGAAACAACATAGTCCTTCCCATTTTTTTTTAGATGCAGGATGCAGGACCGGCCCAAGGGGGGGGGGGGTTCAGTGAGGGCAATCGTCCGGGGCCCTTAGTGGTAAGGGGCCCATTCTTAAATAGGCTATAGTGTATATAATATGTATAAGTTTTTTTATAATTATAAAAAAATATTTAAAAAAGGCCCACATTCAGTTTTTAAAAAAGGCCCACATTCAGTTTTCTTAAAAAAAAAAATTATTTTGTTAAACGACTGAAGCGGTAGACGGTAGAACTTATTAGAAGCAATAATAACATACGGCATCTCGCAAATAGACACGAAAAAGGGAGAAAGGAAAAGGGAGAAAGGAGAGTCCAACCCAACCGAAGACGAAGAGACGATCGTCGCCCGCCGACGCCGTCCACCACCATCCTGCTATCTCTCTTCTCTATTTCTTCCTAGTTCCACTGTTTAGGGCTTCTATTTAACAAAGATTTTGCCAACAAACACAAAGGTAATTTAATTTTCGACTTCAATTCCTTTGTTTGATTGTAGATTACTTCGATTTAAGTTATTTGGGGATAGAAGTTTCATTATTTCGTTCCCAAATTACTACACTTACTTTTAGGTGTGATGAAGTATTTTGATAATTATAGAAATGATGGGTTTTCATCTAGTATGGATACTGCAAAAATTCTAGCATGTGAGATGGACGTAACTCCTACGTTTTCAATTAAATTACTACACTTACTTTTAGGTGTGATGAAGTATTTTGGTAATTTAATTTTGAAGTTGATGGAGAAATCTTTCCAGCTCACAAGTTGGTGCTTGCAGCTCGGTCACCTGTGTTCAGGGCTCAGCTCTTTGGTCCAATGAAAGACCGTACCCATTGCATAAAAGTTGAAGATATTAAGGCCCTTGTTTTCAATATTAGTTACATGTACTCCTGCTTCTGTTAAAGGATACTCGATGAAAATATTTGTTCAACCATCATGTCTTTCTGCAACGTAATCACATCATCATTTATATGATGATTTAAGATAAGTGTCATTACTTTACTTCTGTTTTATCTAGGTAAAAATATATAACATTTGAGTATCGTAAAAATATATAGCATTTGCGTAACGTAAAAATGTCTGATTAATTAGGGGCCTCTTCATCTGATTTCGCTCGAGACCCACAAAAGTCTAGGAACGGCCCTGTCTACTAGATGCAACAATTTAAAATACTCACACACACACACAACACAACACAACACAACACAACACAACACAACACACACGACACATAGTCATGTACAAACTAGGGGGATAAGGCCATGAATGGCCGCCTATTAAGGCATGCCCCAAATTTTTTTTATTTCTTTTTTATCCTATGAAATCAAAGAGAATGAACAATAGTCGAAATAAAAAAGAAATTATCAAAAGAAAGAGAGAAGAGAGATTGAGTACAAGATTAGAATGCATAAAAAATAATTCCTGTTTTGGTCAAATTTCGACAAGTGATTGTAAATAACCAAATATTTCAAGGAAAAAATTGGGTGCAATGGAATATAGATTTGTGTATGAGATAATCAACGAACAAAGGAATTTTGACGAGGAAAGCCCTTGAACAAATTGTTCGCCGGCATAAAACCTCGGGAGGATTTGGGACCTACCTTGACCAAAGTTTTACTATGATCAGTGAGTTACAAGCTCGGAAGTATGGAGAGAAATTACAAGAGTGTGAGTGTGTGAAAATAAATGTGTCCTTTCCTAATTTCCATACCCCTATTTATAATAAAGGTAAAATAAAAGGATAATAACCAAAAATCCCTAAAAACTAGGCATAATGGAGTTACTGAGGAGAAAATTCTGGGCATGACTGCTGATGGTGGAAAAATCATGGTTGAATTGGTCTTCTATGAGTGCACAAGTATCTCCTAGAAAATAGGAACCGTAAAACTGCTCCCAAGTTGTTCCAGCTTCAAGATGTTGATGAAGACGTCGAGCCAAGATGTTGGTCCAAGATGTGAACTCAACATGTAAAGTCAACTTGTAAAAGGTCAACTTGTGGAGGTCAAGTTGTGGAGGTCAAGTTGTGGAGGTCAAGTTGTGGAGATCAGGATGCTGAGGCATCTTGACATGCTGACCTGCTTAAGATGCCAATCATATATAGTGAAAAATCCATCCCCAACAATTGCCCCCAAAATTTCTTGAATCGGAGGAAACTTGGAGAGTCAAGGAATTTTAAAACTGCTACCCTCCTCATCGACATTAAGGAAGCGGTTGATTACGCCAAAGAGTTGTCCAACGCATTGAGAACCTATAAACGAAGCTTGATAGAAACCAAGATAAAGCTTTAAGAAACATTAGTTAAGATGTTTGAAATTTGGTATGTTAGATGAGGGTTGGTCCTCAAAATTTTTATATTTGATTTGGCATGTCTTTCCTTGACATGTTTACTTTTGTGTGTTGAACTTGATTTTCGGCAAAGATGTTAATCTTCACTCCTCAGTTGATTGGAAGATGACTTCATCTTTTTCGGGTGTTCATATTGATAACATGTAAATGTTATAAGCCGAAGGTAACATGAAAATGTTACAACCAATAGTTCATAACTTGAATAAGTGTGAAAACGTGCGCCCAGGCGAAGGTGTCAAAACCTTAATTCGTTTGGTAACATGTTAATGTTACAACCAATAGTTCACAACTTGAATAAGTGTGAAAACGTTTGAAGAAATAGAACAAGTATCAGCCGTCCTGGCGTGTCAACATGTTCTATCCCTCTCCAGCTAACGTTTCAATATGTATCAGCCGTACCGGCGTGTCAACATGTTGAAATTTTTCTTCCTCAGGTTCAAACATGTATCAGCCCGTAAATCTTGGCGTGTCAACATGTTTGACTGCTCCAGCTTAGGTCTCAACATGTATCGGCCATGCGGCGTGTCAACATGTTGAGCACGCTTCCGGCTAGGTCTCAACATGTATCGGCCCGTGCTTGGCGTGTCAACATGTTGAGCACAGCTCCAGCTTAGGTCTCAACATGTATCGGCCAAGTGATCGGCGTGTCAACATGTTGAGCCTACTCTGTTTGTTCAAGTTGTATACCTTGCAAAACAAATTCATGTTAGGATTGGGTGTTAGCTTTACCCTTCCGATGCTTAAGTCAGTAAGAATTTTTAGCATAACATAAGAATTGACAAACATAAATAAATGACTTGACAAAATTTAAATCATACCTGTTTTCGGAGTTTGCTTTTATGAAAAAATGACAACTTACATGGAATACAACTTGAGGTACTGTTTTGCTAACATTTTGACATGTTGAAGATAGGTGGTCATCTTTTCCTTTTTTGTCAGCCTCATTGTGGTCATTTTAGGACTATGAGCTTATCTTCTTCCAGTCTGATGAATTTAACAGCTCTCGTCCTGACATCTTCAAGTCTCTTGCATGGAGTCATGACCAATTCGTCATAATAAGGTGATCCCTTCTTCAAGCCCAATCTGAACGCCTCGGTGGCTGTGAACATGTTCAAGTTGGGGATAGTCACTGCCTCTTTGTTGAACCTGTTCAAATAGTCTTTCAAGCTTTCGTCAGGTCGTTGCACCACCCTGTAGAGGTCACTAGTTAGTTTCTCAAAAGCTCTATTACATGAAAATTGATTCACAAACATATTGACTAATTGAGAATAAGATGATATAGAGTTTAGAGATAGGCCGGTTAGCCATTTCAAAGCTGGTCCAGACAAGGTGGAACCAGAAAGCCCCTACAAAGACGAGGCCTCTTTGAAGATTGAAGGAATGCGATAATGTCCATTAATTCTTGGTATAGCAACACATGCTCTCTTGGATCTCGTGCTCCCATCGTACTTCTTCATGTGGGGCACTTTGCAAATCTCTTCGGGATCTCCATGTTGGCTATTCTTTGGAACAAAGCGAGACTCATTATAACAAGTTGAAGAAGCTTGATGATAAGGCAAGGTAACTCCAGGCACATTCCTAATCATCTCTTTGATCTGCTGCAACTCTCTAGCAACTTGACTTTCTGCAAACGTGTTAGCATAAAATTGAGAAGCAGAATGACCGAATGCATTATAAAAACTCCCTGTTTTTCCTAAAGACGGAGTGGCATAAGTGTAGCAAGATGTTGGCACAGGTTGGCTGAATGGGAAGGTGTGACCATGTTGGGCAACTTGACTAGTTGTTACAGTTGTACTATCGATGCATCTTTGCACTCGCCATGGGGATGTCTCCAAGATTGCCCCGATGCACTGCACTAAAAAGAGTTCTAGGAAATAATGGCGATAATGGAGTTACAACTTGAGGCTCAACTTGATTCCCTTTTCGCGAGACTCTCAATTGCATTGAAAATCCTAGTATTGGTATCCTGTCGAGCATCCATTCGCTTATTCGGTTCATTCAACATGGTTGCCATATTAGTCACGAAACCAAGATTGATTTCGAGACGCAGTCATCTCTCGAGGTGCATCTTGCCGCCCCCGGTCGCCCTTGCCCCCGGCCGCGGAGGTTGCGAGGTTACCTGGCCAGGAAGTTGGATTGACCATTTTGATGTTCTAAACAAATCTAAAAAACCAAAGTTCCCACAGACGGCGCCAAATTGTTTTGGTCAAATTTCGACAAGTGATTGTAAATAACCAAATATTTCAAGGAAAGAATTGGGTGCAATGGAATATAGATTTGTGTATGAGATAATCAACGAACAAAGGAATTTTGACGAGGAAAGCCCTTGAACAAATTGTTCGCCGGCATAAAACCTCGGGAGGATTTGGGACCTACCTTGACCAAAGTTTTACTATGATCAGTGAGTTACAAGCTCGGAAGTATGGAGAGAAATTACAAGAGTGTGAGTGTGTGAAAATACATGTGTCCTTTCCTAATTTCCATACCCCTATTTATAATAAAGGTAAAATAAAAGGATAATAACCAAAAATCCCTAAAAACTAGGCATAATGGAGTTACTGAGGAGAAAATTCTGGGCATGACTGCTGATGGTGGAAAAATCATGGTTGAATTGGTCTTCTATGAGTGCACAAGTATCTCCTAGAAAATAGGAACCGTAAAACTGCTCCCAAGTTGTTCCAGCTTCAAGATGTTGATGAAGACGTCGAGCCAAGATGTCGGTCCAAGATGTGAACTCAACATGTAAAGTCAACTTGTAAAAGGTCAACTTGTGGAGGTCAAGTTGTGGAGGTCAAGTTGTGGAGGTCAAGTTGTGGAGATCAGGATGCTGAGGCGTCTTGACATGTTGACCTGCTTAAGATGCCAATCATATATAGTGAAAAATCCGTCCCCAACAATTCCCTTCCTTTTTACTAGTTTTCTTCAAACTTTTTTTTTATTCGTGGAAATGGAAGAAATATGTAATCACCATTTTTTTATAAAGCAAGAACATCACCTAAAAAATGTAATCTAACTCTCTTTTAAAAAATCGTGCTCAACGGAGTCGCCACAGTAAATATCCCAAAAAATATCTAAAAATGAGTTATTGATGAATTTGGAGTCGTCATCATCTACGTTTTTAATGAAAATAAGAAAAAACTAAAAAGTTTGCTTGTTTTAAACCTGAACGATATAAAATGAGATACGAACGTGGATCAGGGGCGAGCAAATCCCAATGGATTGGGCCCAAAGTATAATCTAGACAAGTCCCAATTACGACAAATGGATTGGGCCTTCCCTACATTTGCTCGTTATTCTCAATATGTCAACCTAGATATAGCAGAGCGAATAATAACTAATAAACAGCAAAACTGTATGCCGACGGGCATAATCTCATAGGCCGATCAAATCATCCAACAAGGGCGAGCAAGGCCTCATTTGAATAAGTATCCCCTACTCGGTTATCAACAAAGCAAGAAAATGGGCCTGCCTATCCCACTTTACTCTCTTCCTCGGCATCAAGTAAGACCGACCTAGCATCACTTGTCGAGTAGCTCTCCTACAAGGCGCACGTGTAAAATACATTATCTACTACTACTCAAATAAGGGCTGTAAACATTTATAATTTCACTAGAATTATAACCACCTCTCACACGCTTTCTTATTTAACAAGGATTTTACAATTATATTCCTATAAATACAAGCCATAATTCTCATTATTTTGGTAACATATCTTTTGACTCTAAACTCTTGTCAATTGATTTATCTCTCTAAACACAAATACTTACTCTCACGCCGGAGTGTCTTCCCCGGTGAAGCCCCGACTTAGTTTACGTGTTTGTTCTTCTTTTTAAGGCTATTCAATCATACAGGATACAACCTGTCGCTGGATTTGGGCTGATCCGAACGTTTTTGGCATCATCAGTTTGTTTACATTGCTGGGAAACGATTCAAATCATCTGTTGAATAGCTTGAAAAATTATGTGCCATTCTCCTAATTCTAATGGAAGATGGACATAATTCTAGTATTACTCCTGATCAGGATAACATTCATATGGAAGAGAATCATGACAACACTAGGACTGCTTTTTCTTTTCTCAATGGGTAACTTCCTCCTCCTCCACCATTGATTGATGGGCTGCCACCCCTAGGAATGAATCTGCGTTCTAGGGAATAGCCAGTGACCAAGATAGAACTGACTAATCCTCCTCGTCGTCGACGCCTAGGAAGGCCGGCTGGCAGCCAGACGACGAGGAACGCCACCCAAGGGGTAACTGGAGCCTCCCCTTAACAGGTTGATCGCAGAACTCTCTTGAATCAACAGATGGAAACTTTGCAACACATTTATGAAACACAAAATGCCTTGCTGCAATTGGATCCTGAACACTCTCTGGTTGAATTAATGAGGCCTACATGGACTGAAAATACCCTTGGAGGGGGAAGTCATGTTGACATGCGTGGTAGTCGACGGAATAAAGAAATTCTTCCTGTTGGCCAACATCCCCCTCATAATAACTGCTGGTAGATCCAAGCAAAACTCCCCAAGATGTCCCTTCTCGTTATAAGGAACCTGGGCATGGTAACTCAAGAAACGAGGTAGACTTGAGAAGTCAATTGAACCATCAAAGGGAGAAGGAGGTTAATTCTGCAGACTTGAGAGTAGGCTCAGTCATGCAAGGCAAAAAACCCATGCTCGGCATAATCCCTCTCCTCGGCACAGGAGTCCTCCTCGGCACAGGAGTCCTCCTCGTCACAGGACTCCTCCCCATTCAGAAATGGCACCTAGAAGGGACAAAGCACTATCTGGGCATGGGGACAATCACCAAGAACATGTGGAGCACATTAGAGTGAATGGGCACAGAAACAAAGAAAGGACCCACCGGAGCTCTCATATTAGCTCGGGGATCGATGCACCAGAAATTATTCTCTTAAAAAAGAGACTAGACGAAATGGATATGGGGAAGAAGGAAGTAGATGATGATGATATCTGCGCCACTCGTCTTTTCTCCCAGCGGATTAATGATCTACCTCCCAATCCTGCTATTAAAATCTCGAGTTTTGAAAAATATGCGGGAATCACAGACGCAAGGGACCATGTGCAAAGTTTTGAATACACTATGGCCCTCCTCACCAAGGCAGATGACATACTCTGCAATGCCTTCGCGAGTACCTTCTCCGGAACAGCTTTATCCTGGTTCCGTGAGCAAAAGAAAGGAAGCATCGACAGCTGGAAAATCATGAGAAGGAGATTCCTGGATCACTTCGCTACAGCTGGAAAGAGAAAGAAAAGACTATCTGATCTTGCTAACTTTGAGCAAGTGAAGAATGAAACAACTCTAAGTTACTACAATCGATTTAGAACCATGGCAGACCAAGTATAGGAAAGCCTGACAAACCGAAATGTGATCGTTTGCTTTTATTCCCGGCTGAGATCCGGACAGCTAATTTATGAACTTTCTGCTAGAGAGCCTAAGTCAAAGTCTGGTTTGTACAATGTGGCTTACGCCATAGCAATGGCAGAAAAGAAAACTAAAAAGAGGTCTGAGAAACCAGAAGCAGACGCAGCTGGCGCTAACCAAGCTTCAAATGGAAGCGGCTACAAAGGGAATAATAGAACTCGGGCTACTAAAAATGACAAGGTTTTTACCCCCCTCACCAAACCTATTACAGAAATCATGCAGTTGGTGAATCTACCAAATCCCCGACCGCTTGATGAAAGAATAAAGTACACCCGTGACAGATCCAAATATTGTGCCTTCCACAAGGACCACGGACACTTCACGGAAAATTGCATCTCCTTCAAGAGAATGATCCAGAGATGGGTAGACGAGTGAAAACTTGATCGATACGTTATGAGAAAGGATAGCAAGCGAAAAATAAAGGATGACAATGATGAAGATAAGAATGATGAAAAGGAAGACAAGCCTCCTAGGGCCAAGCTCCACGTTATTAAAGAGGAGATTGTTTCCAACAAAAAATTGAAAGACCATATACACGAGCTAAGTAAGGTCTATCACATCCCCGACTGGATTCATAAGGAAGAGGAAGTCATAAGATTCTCTCCCAATGAACTAGCCGAAAGTCGCGCGACTCGCGAACAACCATTGGTGATTAAAGGGAGGATTGACAACTGTAAATCCGAGAGACTCCTCATAGACTCGGGGGCCTCCCGAGACATTCTTTATAATTCCACCTTCCAGAAAATGAATCTGAAGGATAGCATGATAGAACCATACTCTGGAAGACTAAAAGGCTTCACCAATCACAATGTCAGTGCAATGGGGACAATTGATTTATTGCTGGAAGTGGGGGAACATTCCTTTCGATCAGAGGCCACAGTAACATTCGTGGTCATGGATCTGGCAAGTGACTACCACGCCATCATAGGCATTCCGAGTCAAGGCAAACTTGGGTTGGTCGCCTCCCTCCCTCACCAACGAGTTAAATTCCATACTCTCTATGGGGTCGGGTGTGTGAGGACGACCCCCAAAGACTTCTTAGAGCATGTAATGAAGAGTAGAAAAACATCTAGAAAGGTAGAGGTAGACACGCACGCCAGAGGATAATCTGAAAATCTCTAATTCAAAAGACTAACTGCATCAGTTCTAGGCTAAATCTGATTTTTGAAGCAGAGGATGAGGACCACATGATACTAGACATCCACGAAAACAATAACACAGTTCTGTCCGTCCCGGATATAACCACTAATCTCGTCAGCTGCCAGAACTCATGTGCCAACCCTAACTTGAGACAAGGAGAGCTACCAGACGTAGACGAACTAGTGGAGATGGAAGACCTAGACATAAATGGTGAGGAAGGTAGAAGGCTTAGAGAAATAATAATCGAAACATTGCAATTTCGAGACGATCTAGAGATGGAGCCCGTAGACGAATTGGAAGAACTTATGCTCAACCCTGACTACCCAAAGCAGAAAATAAAAATTGGAGGCCAACTCTCCCCGGAAGAAAGGGAAGAAATCATCACCCTCCTAAAAATTAATCTCGATGTTTTCGCCTGTAAGGTCGAGGATATGAGGGGAATCAATGAACAGATAGCTCTCCACAAGTTGGAAGTTGACCCATCGGCTAAACCTATCAAGCAAGGCCGAAGGGTTTTCGCCAACGACAAGGATAATGCAATTGAGGAAGAGGTGCAGAAATTACTAAGTGCGGGAATCATCAGGAAAGCAATCTACCCTGTTTGGTTGGCCAATGTTGTGATGGTCAAGAAACATAACGGGAAATGGCGAATGTGTGTAGATTTCATAGATCTCAAAAAAGCCTGCCAAAAGGACAGTTACCCTCTCCCCAGAATTGACAAATTGGTAGACTATATTGCTGGACACAAAACACTAATCTTCCTAGACGCCTATTATGGTTATCACTAAATTAAAATGGCCAAGGAAGACATTGTAAAAACAGCCTTCCAAGCATCTGGAGAAATTTATTGCTACACTATGATGCCCTTTGGGCTCAAGAATGCGGGCGCAACATACCAGCGAATGGTCAACAAAGTTTTTGAGGAGCAGATAGGCCGTAACATAGAAGCCTACATAGATGACATGGTCATCAAGACTAGGAGTGGCAGTCATGCCCCTGACTTGGAGGAAACTTTTGATAACCTACGAGCAAATAGCATGAAGTTGAATCCAAGCAAATGTGTGTTTGGGGTGACAGCTGAAAAATTTCTAGGCTTTATGGTATCACAAAGAGGAATCGAGGCGAATTCGAAGAAAATCAAAGCCTTGATAGATATGAAAGAACCTACCAACATCAAGGAGGTTCAAAGGCTGAATGGAATAATAGCTGCCATTGGAAGATTCATTGCAAAATCTGTGAAAAAAACGCTGCCTTTCTTCAAAGTATTGAAGGGGACCAAGAGCTTCTCCTGGACACATGTATGCTTTGAATCACCCTAAAGTTAATTATGTTACTCAGTTAAATCCAAAACTAACAAAATTAGTCGGGTAATTAACGAAAGATAACAAAATCATAAAAAAGAAGGGGCAATTATCAAATAGTCCCCCATCCTAATGGAAACTACCACCAAGGACACGCATTTCATGAATTTATCACCAGGTACGTCGGTTATAAGCCCACTTGCATCATTGTTAATGCCACTTGCACTTTATGTAAAGGGACAGCTGCGCTGTCCCTTTCTCCTCCTTCTTTTTCATTTTTTTCATCTCTCAAAATTTTAAAATGAAATATCTTAAGATCTAGAACTCAAAAAAAAAAAATCTGAGACCATTGTATTATTCGTATCGTCAAAACGAATCAACCTAGCAGCATCAACATATAATTTTGAGAAAATTTGATATATTTGTTAAGTTCACAGTTGTTCTAATTAAGTTCACAGTTGTTACAAGTTCACATTTGTTTTTTTTAAGTTCACAGTTATTTTTTTACATTTGTTTCAATAACAATTAAGAGAAGTTCAAAGTTGTTTTAGCTAAATTCATAATTTATGCATGAAAATGACTATCATTTACTTAATTTTCAGATTTTTTTAGTTAAGTTCACAGTTGTTTTAGTTAAGTTCACAGTTGTTTTTAGTCTTTTATAGCCTTTATTTTGCAATTTTATGAGATTATTTGACCTATTTGTTAAGTTTAATGTTGTTTTTTGTTAAGTTCACATTTATTTTAGTTAAGTTCACAGTTTTTTTTAGTATTATAGCCTTTATTTTTTTCAATTTTATGAAATTATTTGACCTATTTGTTAAGTTCACTGTTGTTTTTTGTTAAGTTCACTGTTGTTTTAGTCTTTATGGCCTCTATTTTTGCAATTTTATGAGATTGTTTGACATATTTGTTATGTTCATAGTTGTTTTTACTTACGTTAACTGTTGTTTTTTGTTAAGTTCACAGTTGTTTTAGTCCTTTATGGCATCTATTTTTGCAATTTTATGAGATTGTTTGACATATTTGTTAAGTTCACAATAGTTTTTAATTAAGTTCACAGTTGTTTTAGTTAAGTTCACAGTTGTTTTTAGAATTTTATAGTCTTTATTTTTGCAATTTTATGAGATTATTTGACCTATTTGTTAAGTTCACTGTTGTTTTTTGTTAAGTTCACAGTTGTTTTAGTCCTTTATGACTATTTTTGCAATTTTATGAAATTATTTGACATATTTGTTATGTTCACAGTTGTTTTTACTTAAATTCACTGTTGTTTTTTGTTAAGTTCACAGTTGTTTTAGTCCTTTATGACCTTTATTTTTACAATTTTATGAGGTTATTTGACATATTTGTTATGTTCACAATTGTTTTTATTTAAGTTCACTTGTAACTTTTTACTCATTTTCTAATATTTTCTTAATAAGTTTGTAAACTCTTGATATCTTGATGTGAGACGGATGGAGAAATAATTAAATTTTATAAATAAATTTCAAATCTCTGAGGAGCACATGACCCCATATGTCCTTGAGCTGCAGGGGAATCAATTAGAGGATTGGAAAGGCCATGAAACGCCGAGGAACCTTCGTCATCATTAGTCTTAGCTTCCTGTGAAGCTTCCATTCGCATGGCTTTCAATCTTTCCATTCTCTGTGCTGATTCCTCCATTTAACTTGGCTATCAATAAGATATTGCAATATATGAAATTAGGGCTTGAAAAATTGTGAAATTGATTGAAGAGAATCATGCAATCTAAGTAGTTTAGTTGTACTAATACTGAATTCGGAGGAAAGAAAAGTATCGAAAGATTACCTCTTGGGTCTTGAGCAAAGGGAACTATCGCCGTCGTCGGAGACTTTCGCCGGAGCAGTTCTACTGGGTATACTAAATGCTGAGAAAATAGCGCTCACTCGAGGACAAAAATTCTAAGGAAAATAAGGAAGAGGAAATAAGCTTTGGAAAGAGGTACAGTCACCGGAATAGGGGGAGATGGTCGCCGGAGGTGGGAAGGAAGAGGTCGCCCGAGGGGAAGGGGAAGGGTCGCCGGAAGAATGATAGAGAGAGAAAGTGAGAGAAGAGAGAGAGAGAGAGAGGGGATAGTTTTTTATTTTTGGGTAAGGGTTCATTTGGGTGAAGGACTAGATGAAATTTTGATTATGATGCTGAACTAGTCGGTTAAATTTCAAAATACTTGTCTAAATTGATATTTTCATTTAGGATGAAGGACCCATTAATAATTTTCCCAAAAAAGAAGTTAAAGAGGACAAAAGTATGCAATCATGATGTAAGAGGTATAAGGCGGGGGTTTCTACTGGGGGCAAAAATTATAAGGGTAGAATGGTCAAACAGGTGAAAAGATCATGTCTGGGCAAAAGGACAAAAGGAGACGCACGGGATTTTAGAAAAAAAGGGCCGCACGGACTGGACTTTGGGCGTATCTATTCAAAACGCAGTCCAGTCGGACTGTTTCACTTGTTGTTCTTGTTGTTTCAAACGAGAGAGAAGCGGGAAAAGAGAAGAATAGTCCAAGCTTTGTTCAATCGTCGTAATTTCGATGGAGGAGGATTGATCCCAACGACGTGCTCACCGCCCTAGGTCCCAAGCCGCCATTGACAAGAGGAAGGACATGGCGAGGACAACTCGGCCCTATACCTTATAGACGGTGCCCGAGGAGCTCTATCTTGCTGTCTATCTTGCTGTGGAGAAGCATTCTTCCAACATGCCGCCCTTGAATCGAGTAAGATTTCTTGATTTTATGCAAATTTTTTGAATTTAAGCTTAAGTAAGAACTAGGGTTCCGAATTTTGAAAATTTTGGGGTTTGATCTTTCTGAGATATTTTTGTGAAATTGATGGCGAATTGATGAAATTAGATATGCATGAAGCATGGGAATACAATTTGTTTTGAATAATTTGAGCCAAATCATTATTTTCGAAATTAAAGT
Source organism: Adenophora triphylla var. japonica (assembly GCA_022495995.1). Classification (NCBI taxonomy): domain Eukaryota; kingdom Viridiplantae; phylum Streptophyta; class Magnoliopsida; order Asterales; family Campanulaceae; genus Adenophora; species Adenophora triphylla. Next base: position 79,844 of record JAFEMH010002999.1, read on the forward strand.
GGGCTAAATTTGGGATGGACTTTTGCGTGTATGTTTTACTTGTACGGTTGAGTATGGATGCATGATATCTCTAAAGTGAAGCAAATGAAAGAAGATGTTCAAATTTTGTTTTTGTAAATACGTAATGAATGTTATGATCTTGGCAAGCTTTTTTGCCAGTTTACTCAAAGGAAGAGTCGAAAAAGCTTAAGTCTAGAGGCTCTGCTGAGGTAGCCACTGATTTGTTGGGGATGATGCCTGACATAGTTATGGATGGTGGTAATAGTCCCAGGCAGTTTGTTGTGAACACTTGGCTGCACGTGTTTGTTGAGAATTTAGCTAGAGGAGTTGCTGTTATTGCCAAGAGCAAGGGTGTAGTAGGGACTTTGAGAGAGTTCTGGTGGGATATCACACACACGTTCAACCTGAGCTGGGGGGAGGTGATTTTAACCCAACTGATTGTAATGCTATTACCATGTTGTCTTTCGATGGGATTCTTGTCCATTGAAAGGATAACTTGAGTAATGCTCAGTGTAAGGAGCTATTGGGGTTTGATGTTGATCACAAAGGTCTGGCTATAGAGACTCGTCTTGTAGAGAAGGAGATTAAGGCATCCATTAACAGATACCAGACTATGAGGGGGGTTACTGCTGAGCAGTTGGCTCATTCCTTCTTATGGTTGGCCTTGTCCAACACTATTTTTGCTAATGCCGCTACTACATCCTGTATTCCTTTCCTTTGGGCCCTGATTGACGTGGCCGGAGTTGGGGGTATTGCTTGGGGGAGGTTGGCTTAGCCGAGTTGTACCATTCTTTAGGTAAGGCTAGCAGAGGTCGCTGTTCTTCCCTGGATTGTTTTCAGTTTACCCTTGAGGTATTGTTCTTTTCATTGACTCATCTCTAGTTGTCCTTATTTTTTGGTATTTTTAGCTAAAGCCTTTGTTGGTTTCTGTTTTACTTGCAGGCTTGGTGCTACGAGATCTTTTCTTGTCATCCATGGAAACTAATTGTTGATGCTGTTGTGTTTATTGCTATGGTCCGCCGACACAGCGATGCTAGGGATATAAGGGGATCAAAGGGGAGAAAAACCGTCCATTATGGTATGGTTAAGAAAGTTGTGGATAGAAGTCGTAATGATGCCATTTGTCAGCATCCCTGGAAGAGAACTCGGTATACTTTTGGCTTGCTTGGTGGGGCCCCTACTTTGACTGTTATGAGAAAATTATTAGTAGGCTTGACTTGTGATACAATATACTTGAGAGAGAGAGTATGATGGAAGTATGGTGAGGGTCTCAAGGCTTTTGCTCCTAAGGATCCTCCACCTTTCATGTTGATGCCTTCAAATATGCTGACTCATGAGCTTGACAAGTATAGAAGAGGAGTTGATGCCTACATCATTGTTGTTAAGGAGGAGTGCTATGATGACTTCATGAGGCGAAAGTTGAGAACAGCACAGGTTCTTGCTAGGGAAGTGAGACCTATTGGATTTGGTCTTCCACAGCCTAGGGATCCTCTCCACTACCTTCTGCGTACCTTTCCTATACAGTGGATGACGTGACGAGGCGGTTGGTCATACCTATTCCTGAGCGGGCCAGACCCGAGTTCCAAATTGCCCCAGATGCCACTGTGAGTAAATTTTACTACTCATTGTTTAGTGACTGCTTTTGCTTCTTTCCTATTTTACACGTCTTCATTCTTTCTATTATGACATGTGTCTTATCTTCTTGGTGCAGGTTCTAACTCGGACATATGATGCCCTGGTGCACATGAATGAGGGATGAAAGGCTTTTGCTAAGAACCTTTTGCAAAACATGATCTGCATCTCAAAGGGAAATGCTGACGTACACTAGCCCGAGCCCAAGATGAGATCCACTACCATGGGAACCTCTTCTTCATCCACCTCTGCTTCGGTTTCCCGCTCCATTCATCATCCTCCCTCTTCTTATAGTCACAGCGGACATGATTCCCCGAGGCCTAGCACTGATACTCCTGCTTGCCGATCTTGTTATCGTTCACATTTCCCATCTCCCATTCTTGTCCGACTTTCTGAGTATGAACAATACTCCCTCCGTCCCGCTACAAAGTTCACAGTTACTGTTTGCACGCAAATTAAGGAAAAAGTTAGTGGAGAAAATGTTGTGAGTATGAAAAGTGAGGTTGGAGAGAGAAAGTGGGGTAGGAAATAGTGATTTGATTGGTGTTGTGAGTATAAAAGTAAAGTAGGAGAGAGAATTAGTGGGTGGAATAGTAAAAATTCTTTGCCATTTTAGGAAGTGTGAAGTTTATAATGGGAAGCCCAATGAGGAAAGTGTGCAGGTTGTAGCGGGACGGAGGGAGTAGATCATTGATGCTGAGGAGGCAAGCGATGATGAGAACCAGTTTGAAGTGGGAGCTAGAGATGGCAATGATGATGATAATGATCACGATGAGGCTGAGTCCTAGAGGTCTCTACATCTGTTAGCAGGATAAGATACCAACAAACATTTTATGTTTTCATGCATCTACACTAGGATGACATTTTTATTTTATTGTTTTTAAACACGAAAGGGCCTAATTTTGGGTAAGAGTTTCTATGTTTTTGGGTTGTAATAACTTTAGGAGCTATTTTTATTTATTTACTCTTTGTGCAAGTTACATGAGCCATGGGTTGACTCCCATGTGCTAAATGTGATGAGAAAGGGCGTATACATGTAGTAATAAGTTTGGACATGTTTGGATGAGTATTTGGAATTGTTTGGAACATGTTTGAGCAGGTGGGGGTTGAATTCCCTTGGCTTGATCATAACTGATGTTGCTTGCTGATGTCTGCTGCAGATGGTAAAAAACTCTATATAGCTTTTTCACAAAAATAAAAAGCTTTGAAAAAGCTTCCATTGTGGATGCTCTAAATACCCAGATTTGTTTTAAACCCTCATTTTCGAGTCTAAAACCCCCTGAAACTGCTTCCAACAAACTTAAAACTAGAAATTGACCCTAGAAACATTCTCCAAACACCAACAACGAGAAAACTCCCTCGATTGACCTAAAAGAGGAAGGAATATTTCCTCGGTAAAGTCAAATATTGGATGGGCTACCATATGAGCAAAAAAAAATAATCCTTTGAAGAATGCTAAAATCAAATCCCTTTGATCTCTCAAGGAGCTTGTTCTAGATTGGGACTCGTTGCAGTTGTCGCCAAGTTTTCGGACATAGAGAAGCATGTCTATACCTCAAATGATGCATCTGCAACCACCCCGGGTTAGAGTTGTAGTGTGCAATGTACAAGAGATAGGGTATGAGTAGTGTGAAGTAGCTATGTACATTTTCTAGGTAAAACAAAGATTTTCAAAATGTGTTTTAAAGCTATGCAAACGGAAATTTACAATGCTCCAAGTAAACACAAATTTCTGGTCTGCGAAACCATCACAGATTCTGAATCAGGACCACCAGAATGCTCAAATGCTGCATCGGCAACCACCCTGGAATAGGGTTGTAGTGTGCAGTGTACAAGAGATAGGGTGCGAGTAATGTGAGTTAACTATGTACATTTTTTGGGTAAAAATATGTTTTAAAGGTATGCAAACGGAATTTTACAATGCTCCAAGTAAACAAAAATTCATGGTTTGCGAAACCAGCACAGATTCTGAATTAGGACCACTAGAATGCTCAAAAACCTTTTGAAATTCCATGGGAATACACTGAGCAACATTCTGATAGGCCTGTTATATGTAGTAGTATTCACATATAATACTTGGTCATCTCCCATATTGAGTTTGTAAAGCAACCTTTCATTCATGGTATAAAGTCTTATTTTTTTTCATTTCTTATTTTCTTGTGTCTTCTTTATCCCACATGGGATTACTAATAAAACTTGTGGAGCTAAACTTGTTATATAATAACTAAGTTTGAAGAGTTCCTATGAGCTTGCTTGAGCTTCCCTCTATTATGGGAAAATGTCAAGTAGCTTAAAAGTTTTGAGTATTATATATATATATATATATATATATATATATATATATATATATATAAGAAAGAAAGAAATTAATTAATTTAAATATTAATTATTCTTAATATCGAATATGGTATTAGGCGGGAGGGAGTAAACCAGTTTAAACGTTTTGGGTTGTGACTCTTTGAATGGACATTTGCTAAAGAGTATGACTGTTCAGAGAGGCACACCCGGATCGGCCGTGCAAGGCATAGAGCATGCCCATGCAAGTATGGAGCGGCCGTGCCAATTTCGGTGACCCGCCCGTGCAAAGCATGGAGCGGCCGTGTAAATTTGTTGACTCGGCCGTGCAGCTGTGTCTTTTCAAGACCACAACACAAACTCTATAAATAGAGTTGCCTCCTCCGAAAAATAGATATAGAAATATACTGAGTTTATTACTTCCTTGAGTCTTTCTTCTTAACAAATCTATTCTTCAAGTTAAACATTTAAAGCTTCGATTATTGTTCCCGAGTTATTCAAAGGAGTGTAACTTTGAATAAGAGTGCGTAGGTTTTGTATCCTGGAGGTGAAATTCATTGAGACCATTACACCATAGTGGGAAGAATTAAATACCTTAAAGATAACATCATTTGGTGTGCCTAACCTACTGATTCCTTACCCACATTCGAGTCATATACAACAGTTTTAAGGTATTTAACTTTCGTATAGATGGAGTCAGTTTTGATGAAGGGACAATTACCCGAAGAAGATAAGTTAGAGAGGCTAAATGGGCTGAACTACAAGCGTTGGAGCTTGAAGATGGAATACCTTCTCACCATTGCAAAGGTATTCTATGTGCTATATGATCCTTGTCCAAAGGAGAATGAAAATGATAAAGCAACTGAGGCACAAAAAACCGAGGCTGTAAGTGAAGAAATGGAAATCGGATGACTTCATTTTCCGATTCACCATTCTGCAAGCATTGAACAACACGTTGTTCAACGTGTTCCAAATATACAAGACCGCCGCTGATGTTTGGTTTGCAATCAAACGAAGGTATGTCAATGAAGATGCTGATAATAAATCTTTTTTGGTCAATAAATTTGTTGAATACAAGATGGTAGATTCGAGGCCTGTCATTGATCAAGTTAATGAACTCAATGACATAGCCATCGAGTGTGCCGATGCGGGTGAACCTGAATGTGCGCTCGCCCGAAATTTTTGTTTTCCAATGATGAAAAAAGAAAAGGAGTCGCCACGCCATGTTTAGAGGTACACTTTGAAAAACCTTTTAGAGAAAATGGGTCCGGGGGTCATGTTACGTGTTGGGAAGAACCGAGAGTTCACCCAACACGCCTCGTCCATGGACGAGTCTTTCTAACTAAACATCCAAGTAATCCATAAATGTGCGCAAGCAATGATAATGAACAAATGTGATAAACATGTATTTTATTGATTTGAATTGAGACTTACAACTTGTGAACCATTTATTCAGGGAGGCCACATCCCAAGTACAACAGATCAGAACAGGTTACAAGGGAAATGGATCTCTGCAAATGGACATAGAGTGTCGCGTGACACATAGTATGCCTGGCTAGATGTGTCCTGTGACACAGGATCTAACCAGTCACAATGTGTCGCGTGACACATAGTGTTCATCTGCAGAGACCTACAGATTTGAACATAGCAGCACCAATAATCAAAACAGATCTAATTAATCAATCAGTTAAGCTTCGAAATACACAATTAACAACAATTCAACCAAGGGGGTGTGGATATGGAGAGATCCACACTCCCTTGGGATCTAAACACCAATTTCAACAATGATCAAGCAATAAGCATCCAATTATTCAAAACAACTATGTTAAACAGAGAGATTGCGATCGGGATTCAGTAATCAAGACGGATGGAGTCTGATTGCTGAATCCAAGGAAGATAGAATGATGGAATTATCAAAGTAGCAAGGTAGGAGAGAGAGAGAGAAGGGAATTGAGAGTGTTACCCTTGTTGATTCCATGAATTCTATACCAACTTAGGTATATAATTCTTCAACAACTGCTTCTGGTCCTAGTGAGCTTGAGAGGATTGGTTGATGGTGGATCTAAGAGTTGATGGAGAAAGTGGGTTGAATTGGGGGGAATTGGAGGTAGATTGGGATGAGAGAGAGAGAGAGGTGTGTGTTTAGTATGTGTGTTACGCTCCAATTTTGGCAGAGTAACAGTATGTGTAGTTGGGATCCATTTCTGAGAGGGGTAGGGTCTTATTTATAGGCTGCAGTTGATGGTCACAGTGTGTCGCACGACCTTCTGTAACCATTTCCCAAGCCTCGAATTGTCGTGTGACACAATGTGTCACCAACTGCTTTTGGCACCAAAACCAGTTTCTGGAATATTCAGGGATAATACCTAAAAGGTCCAAAAAGGTTTATTTCCGGCAGGTCCTTTAGCACGAGCAAAGTACCAAAAGGTACTTCCTTCGCGAGAAACTTATGGAATGTTTCCGGAAGTCTCGGGATGGACCGGAAATTTATCAAAACGCCCCTTAATGCAATTTTATCGCATTAAAATGCATTGAAAAGGGTAGCGAATTGTATTGGCATACTTACAGAACCCATTTCTGAGACATTCCAAGTTTCAACCATCATTGGTAAACTTCCACCTTCTTGGAAAGATTACCAAAAGAAATTGAAGCATAAGAAGAAGGCCATCTCTTTAGATGAACTTCTTCAAGACATCCAAATTGAGACTGAAAGTCTCAAATGTGATGGCTCAATTTCTGAGAGGATTGATGGTGTAAACTATGTGGAAAATAAAAATGTTGTCGGAACTTCCAAGGGAAACCAAGGAAAATTCAAACGGAAAAACAACTTTAAAAATGATGGAAAGGGTAAAGCTAAGAAAAAGCAGAAGAGTTCTTGTTATGTTTGTGGAAAAACAAACCACTTGGCTAAGAACTGCTATTACCGCAAAGGGCAACATAAAGATGAACAAGCAAATGTAGTTGAGAGCAACTTCATTAGCATGCTTTCAGAAATCTGTCTAGTCAACAATGTCGACTCAGATTGGTGGATTGATTCAGGGGCTACATTTCATGTAACTCCAAATCGAAGCTTGTTCAAAACATATGAAGAAGTGAAAGAGCCGAAAGCTGTTTATATGGGAAATGCTTCTACAAACGAGGTCTTGGGCATAGGGACCATTATTCTCCCCCTCAATTCGGGAAAGACTCTTACTTTGAAAAATGTGTATCATATTTCCTCTATGAGGAAGAATCTTGTATCCGTCCCTAAATTGGACGAAAATGGTTTTAAGGTAACCTTCCGCGCCCAACAAGTGAATATCACTAAAAATGGGACGTTTGTTGGAAAGGGCTACATTAAAGATCAAATGTATTTATTGAGCATTGATAATAAAATTACCAGTTCTGCTTACTTAATTTGTTGATTCTAATTTTAATGTTGAAAAACATGTTTTTTGGCATTCTAGATTAGGACATATTGGTATGAATGCAATGAGTCGTATGATTAAATATGAGTATATTCCTAAATCTTCGACTATTTATTCTATGAATAATTGTGAATGTTGCGCTCAATCTAAGTTGACTAAAACATCTTTTAAAAGTGTAGTAAGATTAACTAGGTTACTTGAGTTAATTCATACTGATATTTGTGACAACAAAGATATTTTGACAAGAGGTGGAAAACGTTATTTTATTACGTTCATAGATGATTTTTCTAAGTTTGCATATGTGTATTTACTTTGAACAAAAGATGAAGCTTTTGAAAAGTTTAGAATTTTCAAAGCCGAAGTTGAAAATCAAACCAATCTAAGGATAAAACGGTTAAGATCGGATAGAGGTGGTGAATATTTCCCAAACGAGATGATTTCATTTTGTCAACAAAATGAAATTGTTAGGGAATCTTCAGCACCTAATACTCCACCACAAAATGGAGTAGCCGAGAGGAAAAATCGATCCTTAATGGAGATGGTTAGTGCCATGATTATACATTCAAAATTACTAATGAGCTATTGGGGAGAGGCACTATTAAGTTCTGTTTACATTTGTAACAGAATTGTGAATAAACATATGAAAACTCCATATGAATTATTTAATGGGCGTAAGCCTAATATTTCACATTTAAAGGTATGGGGTTGTGTTGCATATGTTTTAGATGCAACTTTAAAAAGAAATAAACTTGGGAGCAAAGCTGTGAAATCTATATTTATTGGTTATTCTTCAATAAGCAAAGCATATAGATTTATGAGAATTAATAACAATCGTGTGTTTGAAGCTACGCATGCTATTTTTTATGAACTTTTGAACATAAAAAGTGTAGACAAGGTAGATATAAACCATGAATTGTCAAAAGAACTTGAAGTAGAAAATGCATCAAGTTCACATGATAATGGTGATGCCATTGCTAATGATGAAAATTTAGACAACAATGAAAATAATGAAATAGTTGAGTTAAGGAGAAGCAAAAGACAAAGAATTGAAAAGAACCTTGGACCTGGCATGTTTATATATATGTTAGAAGAGGATCCTAAAACTTTTCAAGAAGCTATGTCTATGTCTGATTCAGACTTGTAGAAAAGAGCCATGGATGATGAAATCAAATCTATACTTGATAATGAAATATGGACTCTAGTCAATCCTCCTCCTAATACTAAACCTATTGGCTGCAAGTGGGTTTTGAAAAAGAAACTCAAAACTGATGGTACTATTGATAAGTACAAAGCAAGATTAGTAGCCAAAGGTTATAGTCAAAAAGAAGAAATTGACTATTTTGAAACATTTTCACCGGTCATTAAATTTACATCAATTAGAACTATGTTTGCTATAACATCCGTCTATGGACTAGAGGTTCATCAAATGGATGTTAAAACAGCATTCTTAAATGGAGATTTAGATGAAGAGATTTACATACAACAACCCGAGGGTTATATCTCTAAAGGAGAAGAACATAAAGTATGTAAATTAAATTAAAGAAATCTCTATATGGACTTAAACAAGCACCAATTCAATGGTACAAGAAGTTTAAGCAAAAAATTTGAAAGTTTGGTTTTAAGAGTAGTAAAGTAGAAAGTTGTGTTTTTACTAAAGTTACTCTTAACTATAAAGTTGTTATAACTTTATATGTTGATGACTTGCTAATATTTGGTTCTGATATTAATTGTATAAATGAAACAAAGAACTATTTAAAGCAAGTGTTTGACATGAAGGACTTAGGTCCAGTAGATGTCATTTTAGGGGTTAAGGTGATAAAAAAGGACAAAACTTACATATTAACTCAATCTCATTACATTGAGGAAATATTAAAGAAGTTTAATTATTTTGATTGCAAAATAAGTAAAAGTCCTATTGACCCTCATATGAAGTTAGTTCCAAATAAAGGCGAGGCCGTAAATCAAGGAGAATATGATAAGATAATTGGTAGCATAATGTATGTAGTTAATCATACAAGACCTGATCTTGCATGTGCAATTGGCATACTTAGTAGATTTACAAGTAATCCAAGTGAAGAACATTGGACGAAACTAAAAAGAGTACGAAGGTACTTAAAATTCACAATAAACTATGGCTTACATTAAAAGTGTAATTCACCTATACTTGAATGTTATAGTGATGCAAATTGGGCATCAGATGTAACCAACTCCAAATCAACGAGTGGTTGGTTATTTACCATTGGAGGAGCCATAGTTGCTTGGTCTTCCAAAAGATAAACATGTGTTGCTTTGTCTTCTATGGAATCTGAGTACATAGCCATGTCAATGGCTAGTAAAGATTTAATATGGTTAAGAAGATTTCTAAGAACCATACCATTTATTGATTCTAAGAAAGGAGCCACAACTTTGTATTGTGATAATCAAGCTGCCATATTCAATACAAAGAATGAGAGAATATCAAATCATAGCAAACACATTGCTATGAGATATAATCATATTAGAGATATGGTTAAAAAAGGAAAGATAACACTTGAGTATCTTCCTACAAATCAAATGTTAGCTGATCCACTAACAAAATCTTTATCAGGGGATAAAATTACAAAGGTCATGAGAGATATGGGACTGTTACCGGTCTAAACAATGTCTTAATTGAAACCAACTTTATCTTAAGGTACAAGTCATAGATTTGTCACCTTATATTTAAAGTTAAAAGGAAATTCAATATTAGACATTAGTGAAATGGAAACTTTGCTACATTTGAAGTGCATAACTTAAAAATAGTGGGGGTGTCACTATTTGAAAGTTTCATATCTGACCTATGAACTTTCATTACCACAAAAAGATTAGGATGGATTCAAAATCCTTAATAGACTTATAGCTTTCGTAGAATGCGTTGTGGACATTCTCGATAAGTCTACCTATACAAGTAAAGAAGTGAGAGGCCGCTTCTTATGGATTACTCCGGTAAAATTCCTAGAGTACTTGTGAAAATCAGGATTAAGCACAAGGCCCAACTACAAGGTGCTACCAAGATCAAAAGGAACATAAAATCATACATGACGAGAATATGTCTCCTTAAAGGTTTCACATTCAACCATAAAGTTTAAGGCTCGTCCACTTAATGGGTATTCGTTATGTAAAGAAGCTGAAATTGTTTAGTGTCATTATATGTAAATAAGTGGGGGATTGTTATATGTAGTAGTATTCACATATAATACTTGGTCATCTCCCATATTGAGTTTGTAAAGCAACCTTTCATTCATGGTATAAAGTCTTATTTTTTTCATTTCTTGTTTTCTTGTGTCTTCTTTATCCCACATGGGATTACTAATAAAACTTGTGGAGCTAAACTTGTTATATAATAGCTAAGTTTGAAGAGTTCCTATGAGCTTGCTTGAGCTTCCCTCTATTATGGGAAAATGTCAAGTAGCTTAAAAGTTTTGAGTATTATATATATATATATATATATATATATATATATATATATATATATATATATATATATATATATATATATATATATATATATATATATATATATATATATAAGAAAGAAAGAAAGAAATTAATTTAAATATTAATTATTCTTAATATCGAATATGGTATTAGGCGGGAGGAAGTAAACCAGTTTAAACGTTTTGGGTTGTGACTCTTTGAATGGACATTTGCTAAAGAGTATAACTGTTCAGAGAGGCACACCTGGATCGGCCGTGCAAGGCATAGAGCACGCCCGTGCAAGTATGGAGCGGCCGTGCCAATTTTGGTGACCCACCAGTGCAAAGCATGGAGCGGCCGTGCAAACTTGTTGACTCGGCCGTGCAGCTGAGACACCAGTTCGGATAAGTTGTGTCTTTTCAAGACCACAACACAAACTCTATAAATAGAGTTGCCTCCTCCGAAAAATAGATATAGAAATATACTGAATTTATTACTTCCTTGAGTCTTTCTTCTTAACAAATCTATTCTTCGAGTCAAATATTTAAAGCTTCGATTATGGTTCCCGAGTTATTCAAAGGAGTGTAACTTTGAATAAGAGTGTGTAGGTTTTGTATCCTGGAGGTGAAATTCGTTGAGACCATTATATCATAGTAGGACGAATTAAATACCTTAAAGATAACATCTTTTGGTGTGCCTAACCTACTGATTCCTTACCCACAATCGAGTCATATGCAACAGGGCCACCAAAAGGTTTCGCGCGGCCTAACCAAAAGAGACACTTGGTTTCACCTCACTGCATTTGTAGTTTTTTAAGTTAGTAGTAATAATCCCTCGATCCCATGATAGATGTTGTATTTAATTTGTTATTATTTTTAATAATTTGTTTTACTTATTTGTATACCTTGTTTGTTGATGATAGTTATAAAAGGTGCAACCTTTATTCGCACCAAGGGGTACATTCAGATTCCTTGGCTTGGCTGATAAGTCTCGAGAGGCTTGAGGAGACCTTGCTTCACTAATCCATCGAAAACTTCGTTCATGGGCATCCTGAAATACTCAAAATGTTGTTACTGCCTTGGGGAACCATTACTTCTTGGTGCTCCTCGATTCGAACTTCGGTCATTGACTCGATCACCATTTTGAATATAATTAACCATCTTATAACGAGGATAGTGAACAAGCTATTTGGATAGGTTCAAGCGCATAATATACGTCCTCTACCAAAATGGTTAGTGTTGGATTTTCTTAGTGCAGATAATATATTTGATCTTTGAGGAGCTGTTACAATGATTGCAAAGGAATGTCAATCGCAATCTCAATTCTAATTATCCATTCTATGAAGAAAATCCTAAACTATAACTAGTGTTCCCCAATTGACACAATCTATATAATTGAATTCAATGGATGTGTGTTTGTTCAAATATCAAGAGCTCATTATAATTTGAAGGATTTAGAGCTTGTTGAATTTTGTTGTGGCTACAAGGCTTGAGAGATCTGAGTAAGGAATATTTCTTGAAGGTTTGAAGATGCAGAGTTTGAAGATTAAAAGGATTCTGGAAGTCTGGGTATGAGCTTCAAAACTTCTTGAGAATTTAAACAATAATATCTCTAGAAAATCTTCATGGCTTGAACACAATGTCTATTTATACCCCTTTGTAGTCAAGTAACCGTTGGAATTCCTAGAAGGATAAACATTAATGACAATGTGTTGTTGATGTCTTACTGGATCACATTTCCTTTTTGTATTCATGTTGCAGAGGTTGGTGGAATGGTGGGACGTCTTTATACGAATGATATTAGTTGTCACCTTTTTGAAATTCCCTGTTTGAATTCTACAACGATATAATTTGAGTTAATTCTGAGTTGTGGTTAGAGATAATTATACCAATGACTTATTTTTATCTTCAAAATCTCTATTTGCCTCATATAACTAAGTATTATGCGGTCGGCCACATATGTTGCGGTCGACCACATAAATAAGGTGGTCTTCAACATCAGCCAAAGTAGTGCGGTCGACTGCATGGGTGTGGTTGACCACATATATAACACTTCAGCTTGATATCTCTTGAGCCAATTTAATTTGCCATCATTCTTAATCCTAATCAACACTGACTATAGAAAGTGGACTTAACTAAAAATTGAAGTGTGAGACTTTATACATAAGATGCTAAAGTCAATATAAAATAAAATATGTATTGATATCAATCAAATCAAATAATAGAATAGAGTTTATAATGAGCATAACCTACATTGGTCTTTCTTTCCTTCACTCTCCCTTTTCGAAAGAGATATAATGTATTAATACATTTACTTTGTAGTTCTTAGCAGAGTTAGAATCATGGATTTAATTATTGAGTTATCATATACTGCTGAGGTAAAAACTTTGTTTGGTGGAATCTTATTTGACAGTTCTCTTAGGCTAATTTTTATATTTGAATATCAAGGATGATAGGAGGGTGTTTCTTGGGCATATAGACCACATTTATGGTTAAAGTAATCAGGTTTGATTGATCTTCATGTAGGATTTCCCCTTTTTTATGTGACTTCCACTTATATTTTTATTTTAGTTTATATGTATGCAATGCATACTAGTGTTGCACCCATACCCATGCAATACATCAAATATATCAACTTAAAAGTATTTAATATATATATATATATATATATATATATATATATATATATATATATATATATATATATATCAGTACATTTCCTATACGCATCGGAAACGCATTCTCTAAAATTTGCTGACTCAGCGGATGAGCTGGATAAAGTCTTGTTATATTTTTTTTCATTTTGACTCCTTTCTCTTCCATCCTCCTCTCTCATCCATTTTGATGATTCTTCTCTGCTTTATGATTCTTTAATGAATCTTTCTTTTCATTGAATCCTAAGCAAATATATCAAGCTATGGTGACCTAAATTTTATAAGAATCGCAGAAATTAGGGTTCCTAATTCATCTATTTGTAGGATTTCGATATAAAGAAAATAAAGTCAAGATCCCAAATTAATCATCTCTTTCTTCATTTTTTGTTTACTTTTACAACAACATTCATTCTCTGTCCAAAATTTAGTTGTTGAATTTTAATTAAGTGTTCCTTCATTTCATCATAATACTTTGTTTTCTAATGGGTTTGAAGTTTTGGTGGATTTGAAGCCCTTGAAAATTAAGAGATGGAAAGAGCTGAGAAATTGAATAAAAATGGAGAGAATATCGGTGTTTGAGGCGAGAATATGACCGGAGATCAGAAAAGAGAGGGATTATATCCATTTGGGTTTCTTTAGGACATCATAAAAAAGAGAATTGAATCATGTAGAGAGAGAGAGAGAGAGAAAGAAAGGTTAAATCATGAAGAGAGAGAAAGAAAGGGGCGCTATTTTATGGAAGATAGAGAGATCTAAATGAAAAAGAAAAGAAACGGTATAAAAGCCTCCTATATGCTGATTCAGCAAATTTTTACATGGTTCGTACGGATTAATCCGTATGAGAACCTCACACACACTCTCTCTCTCTCTCTCTCTCTCTCTCTCTCTCTCTCTCTCTCTCTCTCTCTCTCTCTCTCTCTCTCTCTCTCTCTCTCTCTCTCTCTCTCTCTCTCTCTCTCTATATATATATATATATATATATATATATATATATGAGTCGATCTCTGGAGAAACACGTTTCTCTATAACTTATGGAGAAACTTGTTCTGGATATCCAGAAGCTTTGGGATGGATATCCAGAAAAAAAAGATTTGGGGCCAAGGCCAAATTCTAAATTTCTGGATATCACTTTCATAAGGTTCTGGATATTCAGAACATTGAATATTGATATCGAGAAGCCTTGGGACGGAAATCCAGAAAAAAAAAAAGATTTGAAGCCAAATCCAAGGCCAAGACCAAATTTATGATTCTGGATATCACTTTCATAAGGTTCTGGATATCCAGAACATTGAATATTGATATCCAGAAGCTTTGGAACGGATATCCAGAAAAAAAGATTTGGGGCAAAGGCCAAGGCCAAATTTCTGATTCTGGATATCACTTTCATAAGGTTCTGGATATCCAGAAGCCTTGGAACGGATATCCAGAAAAAAGAGTCGTGCCATACTTATGGAGAAACGTGTTCTGGCCTGCATTGTTGCGTGACAAATCGGGCCCGCCCCGTTTCTCCATAAATTATGGAGAAACGCTTTTCTCTCCAGATTTTACGTATATATATATATATATATATATATATATAATATCAATAAAATTACACATATGTATACGCCTAATAATGTCAACAAATTTAATAACATGTACAGTATCAACAACACATTTATTAAGTTAGTAGTAATAATCCCTCGACCCCATGATAGATGTTGTATTCAATTTGTCATTATTTTTAAGAATGTGTTTTACTTGTTTGTACACCTCATTTGTTAGTGATAGTTATGAAAGTTGCAACATTTATTCAAGAGGTTACACCTTTTTTTTACACTTTTGAAAACTATCAGAATCATTAATTAAAAGTGCCGGTAAATGTATAATTAAGTGTCAGTGTTAGTGTAAAAGTATGACATTGCATGTGTGTTTGAGCATCATTGTTGGTGTAAAATAGTGTCAGTGTTGGTGTAAAAGAGTTTCAGTGTTGGTGTAATACACTGCACTGGCATTTAACTACCCACGCACTGGCACTCAATTATACATGCACTGGTACTCAATTACACACGTACTGACAATCAATTATACATGCAGTACTGGAACTCTTTTAACACTACTACTGACACTCTTTATCACTACCACTGGCACTCTTTTATCTCTATCATTGGAACTCATTAACAAGTGCACTAGCACTCAAATACACACGCACTAGCACTCAATTATACACGCGCTAACACTCGAATACACATGTAGTGGCACTCTTTTAACACTATTATTGGCAATCTTTTATCACTATCATTGGAACTCAATAACAAGTGCACTGGCATTTAACTACCCACGGACTGGCACTCAATTATACCACGCATTGGCACTCAATTACACACGTACTGACACTTAATTATACACGCACTAGCACTCAAATACACGTGTACTGACATTCTTTTAATACTACTACTAGCACTCTTTATCACTACAAGTAGCACTCTTTTATCACTATCATTGAAACTCATTAACAAGTGCATTGCCATTTAACTAACCATGCACTAACACTCAATTATACACGTACTGACTCTCGATTACACTTGCACTTGCACTCAATTATACACGCACTAGCCCTTATTAATAAGTGCAATGACACTCTATTACACACGAACTCTAGCCCTTATTAATAAGTGCAATGACACTCTATTACACACGAACTGACACTTAATAACACACGAACAGGCAATTAATAAAAAATTAATTGCAATCAATTACGATGGATTTACATTGTCCAGGCCTACAAATCTCAAAGTCCTATTTGTTTAATTCAAATTTCCACTCCTCAATTCAAATCAGATGACTAAATAAACTCTAAATCAAACCCATAAATAAATGGGTCAACAATTGGAAGTAGCTGAAGAAGAAACCAATACCTAGGTGAAGTAAATCAAGCAGCCATATAAACGATTTCCCAAACGTAATGTAATGTGCATCTGCTCGACGACGCCAAGAAAGATAAAGGAGCGTCGATGCCTAGAAAGAGAATAAAAAAAGTGAATAATTTTTACGGGCTATTCGTCGTTTGAGTCGCCGATTTGAAAACCCGTTTTTCTTAACAAATGGGAAAAACTACTTTTTCAAAAGACCAACTCCCACAAAAATACATTTTTTTCTTTCTTTTCTCCATTGTTAAACAACAGAAAAATACGGACCTAGATGGCTATATTGAAGGAAGAGTATGCGAACAACATTTGGTGTTTCTAAAGTTCTCGGTATCGAGATTCGTTTGTGGTTTTTATTTTAATTTGACAATTTATTTAAAAATTATGTGATTGTGGTATTTTTGGTGGCAGTTTAGATGTTGACGTTGCTATTGGTAGTAGTGACGTTTAATAGGGAAAATATGCATTTTAGTGGTTACAGTGGTGGACAGGTGGTTGTGGTGAGGTTGCATAAAAAACAATTAATTTCTCTGTCACGCTCAAAATAGAATTTTGATAAATTTGATTATACTTTGATCAGGTAATTTAAATATTAAATAATTATTCTAATAAAAATTTTAAAATTGCTATTATATCACCATTAATAATATTCTCAATAACAATTTTAAAATTCCATTAGCATACTCCCTCCGTCCCACCAATTGCTTCACCATTTTCCTTGGGCACGGGAATTATGGTAATGGGAGGGAAAAAAAATGTTGTGAGTGTAATTTGAAAATAGGAGAGAGAATTAGTGGAGGGAATAATAAATTATAATGGTGTTGTGAGTATTAAAATAATGTAGGAGAGAGAATGAGTGGAGGAAATAATAATATTTTATGTCCAAAAAAGGAAAGGTGAAGCTTCTAACGGGACGCCCTTTTGGGTAATTGGTGAAGCTTTTATTGGGACGGAGGGAGTATTTATTTTTTATTTAAAATACTTGGTTAAACTCAATTTAAGTTGATCAAAATCATATTTCGAGCAAAACAGAAAGAGTATACGTTCAATACTAGGTTAAAATATGGATATTGCCTAACGAAATTTAGTCATGAAACTAACTTTGTCACTTGCCCTATAAAAAGATCAGAATGTTCCTTAAAAAGTCATGTGCACAACACATGACTTTGATTTCGTCAAAAAATTAACATTTTGTTAATGTTTACATCAAATTTCAACAAATTGACGAGATTTCAAAAGTATGTCAAATATACGTTATCAAATTGCAATTAATCCTAAATTCAAGACAAATAGCCTAGTATAATTAATTTATTAATATGTGTGAAACTGATTATTTTTACTAATAAATAAATTTGAAGGGCGTACATAAAACAAATAAAAATATGGTTAAGACGAGTAATCATGTTTTTATTGAATATATTAAATTAAATAGGGAATAGTCAACGGTTTCCTTAAAAAGAATAGTGCATCATCCCATGAGTTGATTCATTTCCATAATCGACAAAGACAACGGAGCAACTAAGGTAGTATTGGCACGTGAAGAAATGATACATTGTACTCCATCCTTCACACTATAAACTACGGAAAAATTATCCAAGGGCCCTGCTGTTCAGATTTTTTTTTTTTAAGGAGAGACCTTTTGTAAATTCCAAATAGAGAGTTCTCCCAAAATTGTGACTCCCCAGACACCCCAAGATTCTCCCACTCCTCCCCTCCTTGATGTCATTTCCTCTCCCCTCCTCATTTTAATCTTTATCTCTCTAAAAATCACACACACTCAAAGCTCTCTATCTACCAACCATCTCTGGCTGACAACGGCGATATCCAGCAACGACGTTTCTCCTCTCCTCCCCTCGTTTCTCCAGATCCTCTCTTCTGTCTCCGGAACACATACACACACACAAAATTACTCACAAGTCTCAACCCCTTGATCTACTCCGACATCATCTTCTCAGGCAAGCCCCGGGCGGATCTGGACTTCCCCAACAATGACTCTATGGGTGTCGATCTCAGATCTGGTTTCTTTTTTCTGGCACGAAAAAAATCACGCCTTTTCGGACACCATGCATCCCAAAGTTTGCACAACCCTAGAAAATTAGGTATGCAATTTATATTCGGTCATCACAACCGAAAATGGATTTTTTTTGGACGGCCATATGTTTCTAGCCATTTGAAATCAAGGCCATTCTTGGGCCAAAATTTTGTGAATTTGGGGACATCATGACATGTTTTTTTTTTTTTTTTTTTTTTCTTTCTCTTTAAAGGGGATCAACACATTTCACCGCTCCCCCCTTGATGCACTTCACAGAGGCGCCTAGCTATGCTAGGGAGGGCAATGTCATTCCCTCTAACCACTGGTGGGGGAATCGAACCCATGACCTCCAGGTTGAAAGCCATGAATCCTAACCATCAGGCTAAGACCCCACGTGCGGGACATGACATGTTTGACATAATGCCCAAGAGATATTCCTCATTTTTTTTTGTATCAGCATGTATGGGATTGTCTAAAATTGAAACATATGTAGACTAAGTGCATAATCACCATTCACTAGTAAAATATTATAAAGATTCTCATGGTGTTAGACAAAATCTTAAAATAAGCACAAAAGAGAAAAGAATTATAATATAATTGAAATGCAATTTACAACAAAAACTTAAACAAAGAGAAAACCGCAGATTAATTGTTTTGATGTTGCTTGAGTCGTGTGTAACATACTCTCCTTAATACAAATTCCCCCCCCCCTCAGAGAGTTGTGTTAGAGGTTTTTTTGTACGTTCGCCTCCCAGGATAAAACAGACAGACCAGACTATTCTCGCACACTATAATCTCCGGCGAATTTCACTTTTATTTGACAATATCACCATTGGATATTTTCTTGGAGGCCAAAGGATGAAGAATAACAAATTGCAAAGGGGGAAGAGGAATATTGATGGAAAAAAGTTTCTTTCATTTGTTGTGGGTTTTTTTAGTTATAGCTTCAACAAATATTCGATGAATGTCCAATTAATCCTTGTATTAATATGATAGACATTACATTGTATTCATAAGGTTTTATTCCAAAACTTATAACCCCAAAACCCATGGTAATGATATCAATTAATCCCTTAATTAATTTGAGAATCATGACACATTAATAGTGTGGTTAAATTCAAAAAGGTACAATTTTAACCCACCAACTTTAGCTATCATATTTTTCTCATCCAACCTCAAATTAGATATCTAGATATTCCATTTCAATGTTCACCTGGAGTGTAATATAAACCCACAAGAATCTTTGTCAAACGACAAACGATTCATGTAAGAATACATAAACTCTTTCACACACAACATATTATTTCAACAATCTCCCAAATGAAGAAAATTGATGACGAGTTTGATGATAGAGTTCGGTAGATGAAAACTTGCATATGATAGGTGTGGGAATGCCCATTGAACCTTCACTCGTACAAGCATATTTACTCTACTCTCAAGTCGATAGACGCAGTGTCCTTGAATCGTCATGCTTTTTATGTAGCCGATCATATACTTGACACAAGAATCGTCCTAACATAGTTCAATTCTCATAGCTATGTTCATTCATGTCCCTGAACATACGACTGGTTCTGTGAGAGTGTCTAATAATTGAGCATCACATAATTCTCCTCAAATCGGTCCCACTTCTCTCTCACATAGGTAATTTCTTAAATGTAACCCATATTATCCAGCTCAAATTTTTGACGAGTAAGAATCATTAAAAGTCATAGGCTTATCATTGTACTTTTGGGATGTCACTAACAGGTATGGACATGGGGTTGGTTCCCCAAAGTGACACTACAAGTCTTTTAACAATTAGGTGGTTCAGTTGAATCAAGTTCTTGGGATCTCTGGTCATCTAAATTGGGATTTTCGCTGTGTTTAACTTTTAAGAGGTCTCATTCCTCTAGTTGAATTTTCAATTAACTCTCTATTTAAACATTTGGTTAACAGGTACGTTTATAATTTGACTTCACATAATTAAATTAGTTGAGATTAGTTATCTAATGGTATTAAGTCTTTGACATACAAGTCTATACTTACCATTACACATTTTAATATGTGTCTTTCCAATCTTAGATTTACTTTAGCAATATAACATCTTGATAACACAAGCTTTATCCAAGTGATAATTGTTAACTCGAATCCATTTTAATTATAGCTATTTCATCTTGATCCTTTCAAAATTTATCAAGAATATCCACCTAATGACTTTTTTAACAATGAGTCAATTAGTTTTCCTTGAATTTTAATCCACTGATCATATTTACTAGAATTTTTCCGAGTTTAACATATAATTTATGGATTTAATTAACAAAATAACATAGTCATTATTTTTTAATTCCACACATTCAAATTTTTGATGTCATTATCTCTGTACTAGTTTCAAGTCATACAATTACTTTACAAACTAGCACATTTTCTTATATGTTTCATTTCTTGAACCTTTTCAACAATTTGATCTATTTAATCCAAAATATCATATATTCATTTGCATGAATTTGACATCAATACTTGATATCCATTTACTTGGTTTTCCTTTGATTTTTATATATTTATTCAAACTTATTGAATCATACATAACAAACCAATATACATAATTGTTATGAACATAACTCTTGAAACATAATCCACCATTTAGTAACCAATTTCAATTTCTTTGATAATTGGACTTTCTACTTTGTGAAGAACCCCCACATTCACAAGTATATGTATGCCTACGTTTTAATATTTCAAACTGACATTTCATTGTTTTCTAGGGGAAAACTTTCCAAAAGGTAATTATTTTCCGAAGTATACTTGCCCCCTCATTTTCGGGGTAGCCTTTAACTTAGCAATAAAGCAATCATTATATTCATCAATACCATTTGACTGTGGTGTACATGGTGGACATTTTTAAATGCATCAAACCCTCGGGTTGTTTCATGTAAATTTCCTCTTCCAAATCTCCATTTAGAAAGGTCATGTTTACATCCATTTAATATACTTCAAGATTCCACAAAGCGGCAATTGCAAGTACAATTTTTATTCTCGTGATAAGAGAATAAGTATAAAAGTAATCAAGGTCTTCATTTTGCTTGTAACCCTCAATTATAAGTCTAGTCGTGTACTCATTAATTGTTCCGTCGGCCTTCATTTTATCCTTTTAAAAATTTCACTTATATTTTAGTAGTTTACTACTGATGGACAAAAATCCACTGTGTAATAAATTACCGAGCAAGTGTACTCGCTACCGGTGTAGCAATATGCACGAGCAGGGGTCGAACCACAGAGACTCGTTGGTTTTAACAAGTTAATTTAATTAGTGAAAAGTAACCAAAAGGGGGGGGGGGTTTTGCTTTTGATTGATTAAACTAATTATGAAACGCAAATAAATTAAACTAATGATTAAAATCACAGAATTAAACAAATAACAAATTCGAATACTAACAAGGAGATTCACGGATTGGCCATTCACAATACATTCACTTTATGCCATCTTATTTATAAAGCCATCAATTTACATTCTAGGGTTCATTCACAAAATCATGAGTTGGGACGGTTTGGTGTGCGAATTGCAACTCAAATATTCTTCTTTTGTTATACTTCCAATTACGTAGGTTTAACAATCAAAGAACTCATGAAGATCGAAGGAATATACAAACCTAAACCAATTGATTTCAGTTACGTCCTCACTTAGGTTTAAACAGTAAAATAGAAGCCTTGTATCTATGCCCGAGTTGCCGTAGCAATGGATACCCACAAGTTCTAGGGCAAATAAAACCCTAGAACCAATTAAAATTATTTTACTGTTCTAGAAAGAAATTGAATTAATAATTAAAACATTAAGACATAAAATTCATGTATTGCTACAACCAATCCGCAAACCTAAAGGAAATTAGCTACTCATGTTCATCTCAAAAGACAAAAGAGATGAGTAAAAAGAAAAATACATAAAACCTGATTGGTGAAGATGAACAACCCTTCAATCCTTGAGCCTTCCCAATTACCCCCAAAAGAAAAATAAAGCATAAAAAAACTGTTTCTCAAGTTCCCTATTTATTCTGGGGAAGAAAAGGGATAAGTTTTGGAAAGGGCATGAAATCCTCCTTGAAAAAGGAAACTGATCTTCTGAAATCGGGGGCATGGGCGGTCGCCCACCATGCCCTGGGCGGTCGCCCATGTAGACAGCAACATTGGTCTTCAGCGTACTCACTCTTGGGCGGTCGCCCATCTTGCCTTGGGCGGTTGCCCATGTAAACAGCGGTTTGGGATTTCACTCTTCAGCACACCTGGGCGGTCGCCCACCTGATCCTTGGGCGGTCGCCCATGACGACAGCGGTTTCAAAGCTTTGGAAATCTCTGGTTTGGGCGGTCGCTCACCTATCCCTGGGCGGTCGCCCATGTCAACAGCTGCTTCGCCAGTTCTCTCCCTTCCTTCAAATCACTCGTAGGCCATTGTGGTTCCAAATTTCATCATAATTGATCTTTATTCCACACCTTCCCACTGTTTAACCCTGTACTAACAAAACTCCCAAAACATCGATTAAAACACCACAAAACTCGGGAAATCAAACACAAAGTAAGAAAGAAAGTACAAAAGATGGATGTGTAAAAACACATCCATCAAATACCCCCAAACTAACCTTTTGCTCGTCCTCGAGTAAAACAAAAGAATTAAATAAAGACAAAACTACCCTAACAAATAAAAACAATAAACACAAATTATTTTTTTTGACATGTTCTCAATACATACCCAGTTGCCGGCCAAGCAAGTCTCAGACTCTCACTTAAATGTGCTAAACAAGTGCCAAAATGAATATGCAATTACAATTACATTAATGCATCTAACCCACAATTTTCCACCTCGGCCTGAATGGTGAATGAATTATGGGAGATCATGATCAACAAGATAAGATTGTTTATGGGTTCACTAACACATGCTCTACATTACAAATAACAATACAGTTACATACACAAGGATACTCATACGCATGATTACACACTTGTCAACCCGATTACTCAATATTGAACAAAAATATGGCTCAAAGTTAAGTCCACACAAATGTGGGGCTAGGCTCTCGGGCACAAACGAAGGAATGGACTTACGAATACAAGAATGTGAAACTAAAAGCTCTCCATTGCATATAACACATTCCGGAATTTCAGCTTTTCCGCTCACCTTTGTTTCCCCAATGCTTCAACCCCCAAACTAGAACTTTGTTCATATTTTATACACTTTGGGGTTGAAAGCATTCCCTCTCTCAAACTAGGTCACTTATCAAACATATTTCACAGAATTGGGGGCCAACTTTTTCTTTTCAGATTTTTTTTTTTTTTTTTAGAAAGCCCCCTTTTATACAATACAAATCACATTTCCAACTTTTGACCTTCCTCACTCATTCCCGTAATTTCCCATGTAACCCCCAAACTGATCGTTTCTAATTCCACATTCTTGCAAAGGTGGGATAAACCTATTCTAGGTGTCAAGGGTTAGGGATTAGGCATCAAATGAAGGCGAATGGTGGTCTAGATTTCCACTCTTTCTAAACAGGCACAAAAGGGAACAAGTGACAATTTATATACAGTGACGAGAAAGTCGAAGGCTCACAAGAGGGTTGTCAAGGAAAGATAAGCCATAAATACCAAGTAATCTATTGATTTGTTATTGACAAGCATGCAATCATGTTCTAGGACCCCCGAGAATGTCAAAGTGAACCCATAAAAGACACCTAAATTAAAGACCATGATCAAGAAATATAATGGAAGTGAATGGTGGTGCAATTGTGTTTTACATGAATTAATGCAATTCTAATAAACAAATTCAAATTGGCACAAACATAGCAAGACGGACAAAAATCCACTGTGTAATAAATTACCGAGCAAGTGTACTCGCTACCGGTGTAGCAATATGCACGAGCAGGGGTCGAACCACAGAGACTCGCTGATTTTAACAAGTTAATTTAATTAGTGAAAAGTAACCAAAAGGGGGGGGGGTTTTGCTTTTGATTGATTAAACTAATTATGAAACGCAAATAAATTAAACTAATGATTAAAATCACAGAATTAAACAAATAACAAATTCGAATACTAACAAGGAGATTCACGGATTGGTCATTCACAATACATTCACTTTATGCCATCTCATTTATAAAGCCATCAATTTACATTCTAGGGTTCATTCACAAAATCATGAGTTGGGACGGTTTGGTGTGCGAATTGCAACTCAAATATTCTTCTTTTGTTATACTTCCAATTACATAGGTTTAACAATCAAAGAACTCATGAAGATCAAAGGAATATACAAACCTAAACCAATTGATTTCAGTTACGTCCTCACTTAGGTTTAAACAGTAAAATAGAAGCCTTGTATCTATGCCCGAGTTACCGTAGCAATGGATACCCACAAGTTCTAGGGCAAATAAAACCCTAGAACCAATTAAAATTATTTTACTGTTCTAGAAAGAAATTGAATTAATAATTAAAACATTAAGACATAAAATTCATGTATTGCTACAACCAATCCGCAAACCTAAAGGAAATTAGCTACTCATGTTCATCTCAAAAGACAAAAGAGATGAGTAAAAAGAAAAATACATAAAACCTGATTGGTGAAGATGAACAACCCTTCAATCCTTGAGCCTTTCCAATTACCCCCAAAAGAAAAATAAAGCATAAAAAAAATTGTTTCTCAAGTTCCCTATTTATTCTGGGGAAGAAAAGGGATAAGTTTTGGAAAGGGCATGAAATCCTCCTTGAAAAAGGAAACTGATCTTCTGAAATCGGGGGCATGGGCGGTCGCCCACCATGCCCTGGGCGGTCGCCCATGTAGACAGCAACATTGGTCTTCAGCGTACTCACTCTTGGGCGGTCGCCCATCTTGCCTTGGGCGGTTGCCCATGTAAAAAGCGGTTTGGGATTTCACTCTTCAGCACACCTGGGCGGTCGCCCACCTGATCCTTGGGCGGTCGCCCATGACGACAGCGGTTTCAAAGCTTTGGTAATCTATGGTTTGGGCGGTCGCTCACCTATCCCTGGGCGGTCGCCCATGTCAACAGCTGCTTCGCCAGTTCTCTCCCTTTTTCATCATTTCTTCATATGATGAATTTCTTCTTTTTATGTCATGTATCCATTTAAATGAGTTTGCCTCATCTCTTCATCTACATGGAAACATATTCTCAAATAAAGAAGCGTTTCATGATTACATTATATTATTCTTGTATATAAATTGAATCTTGGATTCATACATATGAATATACCTGAATATACATTGAATCTTGGATTCATACACATGAATTCTATAAGTACTACTACTGTAAGCATACCCAACAAATATGCAATCAATAGTTTTTTATCTAACTTACACATAAACTAAACTTAATTGTGTTTTTATTCCATCTTTTTCTTAAGTTGGTTTTTAACTCTTTCCATTAAAGAGACAAGACTCTACATTTTGCGTTTTTGCAAGTACCATGAAAGGTAATAAATTACATATTACCACCATGTGTTTGAATAATCATAACCATCACTATGCCTTGATTATATGATAAATTAATTCAACACACATTTCACATCTTGTTTGAATTCCTTTTTGAATGAGGGAATGTGATCCAACTAACGAGACTTATTCTCATTATTGATCACTAACTAAACCCATTGATTGATATAATTTTCATTTCATTCATTCATATTTGAGGTGATTTTTGAAAACTTTCCAAGTGGGAAGCAATTTCTCAATTATTGTCGTCACTTGATAATTTCACTCAACACCATCCATACGGAATAGTTTCCATGAAAGACTATTTTCAATTATTCCATTTGATTATTTTTTTCAGTGTATGAAGTGCACTATTTTAAAATCAAATAAGCGGTATACAATGAAATTCATTGCACCTGCATTTTCAATTTTATATATATAGTTCAAAGACTCCTAAATTGTCATTTTCTTGGTACTATATACGTAATATAATGAATTCGCCAATTTATTAAGTATATAATTTCGTCAAAAGAAATTCGCATGCTTCAACAGCACTCACGACTTGAATATTCATCTCATTTTCACCCATATTTGTAGGATCTTCCTTAAGAAATCTCTCTAAGTTCAAGGTCGTCAAGTAATCTTTTGTTGCCATCACTTACAGTCGATGCTAAAAAAAAATTCTAACTTTCACTATTATGAGCTGGAATACTTGGAACAACCACATTCCATTGGAGTCTCCCCACTAGGACCCTTTCCTGAAATTTGCTTTAATATTTAACAATTATAACTTTGATGTTACAAATATAACTCCCTAACTTAATTAGAGAATTCACACTAAGAATAAATTGCTAATTCAATAGGAGAATTAACACAATTTATTTCTTATAATCACCCAAATTTATAAATCTCTAAATTCCTTGATGGAATTATAATTGGAGGTTAATTATTACAAAACTTTAAAGGTCTTATATTGGAGTACCTCTAAATTAAAGAAAGTCACACTCTCATTTACATAATACACAATTTCTTTTAGAAGTGCTCCTTCAAAATATTTTGTGTCATTTGTCTTCATCAAAAAAATATGATTTAACAACTTCCTTCAATAAAACTGATGCCGCAGGAAATGTGCTTATCAATCTTCCTCCACGTGGCAGGACTGATCACTTGGCTCCTTGACCTGAAAACCAGAACCCACGACTAGCCGGATGTGTCTCCGGCTTAGACCCTCGGGCGTGAGAGTAAGTATTTGAATTGGAGAGCAAAATGTATTGAATAAAGATGATTCAGATAACAAAATTGCAGTTACCTTATAACTGTGGTAGTGATGATGTATTTATAGTTGATGAGTGCGGTTATTATTGGTGGGGCTACATGAGCTCCGATATATTAGGGACAGTTACTTGTCATGTAAACGTGTCCTGGATTGGCTCCTGAATTGTAGGGAACCGGTTATGGAAAGATTTGAAGCACGTGCGTCTGTATCAGTTAGGTCGACGCTTGCTTATTAGGTTGAGGTCTCCATTTGAGGTTAGGTCGACCTGACTGGCGGGTAGAGCTGGATCGTACCCGAATTAGAGCATGGATCGTAGAGTCGGACCAAGCTAGGTCGGGACCTTAGAGGTCGGACAATGAGCTTAGGTCGACTTATTCTGTTGCTGGGTGTTAGGCCCAATAGGCGAGGAAATAGGCTAGAGGGGGGGTGAATAGCCTTTTTGCAATTTTAATTAAAATACCTTAATGGTCATAGTCACTGATCAGAAAGTTGTAAGATAATCAGTAAGCACAGCGGAATATTAGTGACTAAGTTTGAACTCACACAAAATCAGCAAGAAATTGTTTAGAGCTTGATTTTAAACACAAAGTATTTATATGAATCATATATGCAGAGCAACTTGTTTGGTTTAGGGTAATACTTATGATTCAAAGGATGAAGCTGTTTACGATTTGTTGCGATGAACGACCGGCAAGATGAAAATAAAGTAAAGACAAGGACACAAGATTTGGAGAGGTTCACGGCGTGAATGCCGCTACGTCCTCTACCAAGATTGGTCGATCTTGGATTTTGAGAAAAGTTTACTATCGGTATGTCCTAGTCTATTACAAGAGCGGCCTTGCCGGTTACAAGGATCGAATACAAGGATCTGCGATGGATCTTTAAATGAAGAACTGACCAGGTGTTTTTGAGTGGCAAGTTAGACTTATCTCACTCAGGTGTGTGTGTGAATCTCAATCAATGCATTCTAATGATTGTCTTGTTGGAGAATGCTTACAAAGTTGATTGAGAAGTGCACGAGTGTATATCCCTAATAAAGTCTAATGATTTTATGGATTTGAAGACTTGAACACAATCAATGCTTCAAGCACACTCTTCTTCAATGCAATCACCAACCTTCTTTAATGCAGCAAAGTCTTCTATATATATACTTTGGAGAGAAAGGAAGAGAAGAACTAAAGATGCCGTTTGAAGGGTAGAATCGGAAAGAGGTTGGTAGGTGAGGATCATTTAATGCCATATCTTTGCAATTAATGCGGGAGATTTGAATAAGACATTTCTGCTATTGTTCAGCGGGTAAAAACCCCTTTGTCCCAACCGGTTACCTGCAGCAGCAGACAAAGGACAAAGTAGAGCTAAAAGTAGCTCTTGTGTCAGAACCGGCAGAATGGTGTTGGCAGGAAAAATATAACTACTTTTAGCAAACAAGTACGATGAAAGAGATAGAGATGTGACCGTTGTGACTGAGATTTTATTTCAAACGAAAGGAGTCATCCAAATTTAAGTCACCTATCTGCTGAAGTATGTTGCTGAAAAGAGTTAACTCCTGCTGATTACACAAAGTGCATCCCACCACAGGATAGTAGCCTCGGAACATGCTGAATTAACTGGGAGGGCATCAGTAAGAGATCCAAAAATAAAATCTAATTAAATTAGGGGTCTCTAACTAGCTATGTGATTGGGATTAAGCAATTCTGAGTCCACATATATTTTGACCCAACACTGGGCCTTGGGCTTTATGATTATTGGGCCAAACCCATCAAGAATGTGGAGGCCATGGCTGCCTGTGATTGGGCTTTACTCGCTTGGACCAACTCGACACTTTTGGTATGTTCAGTGGCCCCCAACTTTCGAGTTGACTTTGTCGACTAGGAAGTTAAGGAAGTTTTGATGAAGATTGCTTTTGCTCGCAAGTCGACACTCGCTTTGAAGTTTAGTCGACTAAAGTGACGTGGCACAATCCTGGACGTTGAATTTCGGACGGTTGGATTATTAGAAGCGCCGTAATTTGCAATGATTACTATTCTGACATTTGAAAAATTGCCTTGGGAACCGTTTTCCTCATTTAATTGGGAGAATAACTTTTTGAATTTCTCCTTTTCCTTCTTGATTGCGGAAAATATAAATACCAAATTCCTTCTTCGTCTAGAACTTTTACCCTCTCTGACTCCCGATATACTCCGGCGAAGATAACGGAACAGTGACCGATTTAAACCAGGCTCTCGCTTTCTGCTACGGTTCTTCTTACTAAAACTGATTGAGGTATTTTTCCTTCGCATTCTTGTCTTTAGGGTTTAATTTTTTGCTTTGTACTTGATTCTGCCATGGCTAGGACCTTCAGTAGTGAGCCAGGAGCCTGGTATGGTTATTGTGCCGCTAACCGTAGGGTATACAAGTGTCTAGGCGGAAAGTGGGAGGAGATGCCCATTGATGAGTGCGCCCGCATTCTGACTAGGTGGGGTTTGCAATTCAATGGGCTTGAACTTCTTGTAGGCGACGAATTAGACGACTTGCTTGTTGACGATCCCAGAATCGTAGGTTTCCACCTATTCCATGAGCTGTTAGACCACTTGGTGATGCACTACATTAGGGGACCCCAAAAACCTTATTTCGTTAGGAATAGCAAAGGCTTCCCAGGGGAATATAGGTCGCCCTTAGGTAGGTCACGTGAGTCTGTAATTAGGATTGATTCCCCTGTTTCTTCTTCCTCAGATATGTTGACCCAGGCATCAGCGAGCTCCTCCTCTGGTTGGATTGTGGATGCATTCTGCTCGAAGGCCATGCCAGGTCGCCATGAAAGGGGATATGAAGTTCCTAAACCGGAGCCTGGTAACAAGGGGGCTGAGTCCAGGATAGAGCTTCTCTACAGTTTTTATGAGGTGGATAAAGAAAACTACCAACTTACTCATGTCACCCCCAAGGAGAAGAAAACACATAGCTGGAAACATTGGGCTTTGGAGTCCACAAGGGTGGCCTTCTTCTACGGTCAATTCAAAGCGGGGTTGAGACTCCCACTAGATCCCTTTATTTGTGAGTTTCTGGAGTGTATGAATGCTATCCCCATGCAGATCGGAGATAATTCTTGTCGGGTATTAGTGTGTTTTGCCATAGTATGCCGCTTCTTGGGGTACGAACCATGTATGAAGGTGTTTAGAGAGTTCTTCAGAGTGGTTTTTGATAAGAGGACCCAGGGTTATAGTACCCCTGCTAGATCTAAGGCCCCCAAGTTGTTCATCAATCTCCCCTATAAAGTGACGGGCTGGAATTCTCACATGATCTTGGTCGAAAGTCGGTCTGGCTGGGAGTTTCCTCTCCCTAATGATGAGTTAGCTTAGCTAAGTGGGGAGGATTATTGGGCTCCTGATTGGTGCAAAGATCTTTCCGATAGGCTACGCTTGGTCGCTGCTAAAGGGCCAATTAGTTGGGGGCTCCTTGGGGCCAACAAAAATAACTTTATACAAGCAGGGATGCTGCTAGGAGATGAAGATGTAGCTCCCCTGGCCTTGATCGTGAGGGGTCCCATGTATCCCGATTGGGTGACCCATGCACTGGGAAAATTTTCCGATAAATGTGGCTTATGTCGCAAGACTCCTGACTATTGTAATACCAATGGCAATCACTTTGGAGGTAAGTAACTATTTATTGTCCTTCTTGGGTTATGTCAGCTAACCACTAGCTCGTAGGATTTTCACTTGTACCGATGAGTGGGACCCTTTGCTCGTAGATGTCTTGCTCGTATGTAGAGCTTTTAGCTCGTACATAGAACCTTAATTTGAATGCATAGGTGTTAACTTGTAAATAGCTTGCTTG
The DNA here is from genome assembly GCA_022495995.1 of Adenophora triphylla var. japonica. Classification (NCBI taxonomy): domain Eukaryota; kingdom Viridiplantae; phylum Streptophyta; class Magnoliopsida; order Asterales; family Campanulaceae; genus Adenophora; species Adenophora triphylla. Next base: position 110,728 of record JAFEMH010002999.1, read on the forward strand.
TATGTAGAGCTTTTGATTCGTACATAGAACTTTGGTTTGTCGAACTAACACTTTTGCTTTTTGGTCTTGCGTAGTTCTTACCCCCGAACAGCAAGCAAATATAGTCAGCATTGTGAGTACCAGCCAACGAAGGAAAACTGCCAAGGGCCATGGATTGGCCAATGCTCGAGCTGAGAGGGAGAAAGAAGCCGAGAAGAGAAATGCACTGTTGCCCAAGGATGGAGTTGGGATGATTCCTCTGGAAAAATTGGAGACTGCAGATCCTGCGAACCCTAATCCTCCCAACGATCACACAACTGGGGTGGAGCCTCTTGAGATCGATATCTCGTCGGAAAAGCCACTGGATCCTGAGTCTGCGCAAGGGTCAATTGGGGAGGTTCCTCCCAATAATGTTGATGTCGACCTCATCAATTTAGAGGACGAAGGCACCCTGCCGCCGAAAACCAGGCTGAGGAAGAGGATAGATGACGACCAAGAACTTGGGGGAGGAAAATCTCAGAAATCATCGAGCTTCGATCATCCTTCTTCTCATGCTCCTTCCAAGTGGGAGTTTATCCAGGCAGAGGTGGCCAGGTTGAGTGAGGTGCCTCCACTTACCCCTCTGAATTGCACTAGTCACAGCCTATCCGAGCTGGAATTTGGGCAGGTCGTCGTCAGGCGAGCTGTGGATCCCAACCTGCAAGCCCAACTAACTGAGCGGGGATTCACTCCTGAAGAATACATCCAAAGATCTGGCCTTATTCATAGCGAGGTACACTTTTGCTTTTATTTGTTTGCTTGCTTCTGATTCTTTTAGGTCGTTAATCATCTTGTCAGTCTGAAATCGGGGCTTTGCTTTTGTGCAGTCTCTTACCATAAATGAGCAAGCTAAGAGTAGCTGGAAGGCTGCTCTGGAACAAGAGAAGTTGGCCAAGATCCAATATACCCGCAAATGCCAGGAGGTGACTAAGATAAGAGAGGAGCTGGTTGATGCTAACTCGGGGTATGATGCTCTGAAGTCGCTTCACAATGATACTGTGAAGGAGAGGGATGATGCTCAGTTCGAATTGGGCGTGGCCAATGCGAAAGTAGGCATGCTGAGGGAGGAGAATACCAACTTTAGACTGGAAAAGGAGGCGACCAAAGCTGAACTTGAGATGATCAAGAAGGTGCTTCAATGTAAGGACAAGTTTCTGAAAAAGCTACAAGAAGATCATGCTGCGTCCCACGCTAAGTGGAAGGAGGATGCTGCCGCTTAAGCTGAAGCCGCCGTAAAGGCTTATAAAGATAGTGATGAGTTTCTTGATGAAGTCCAGGCCCAAGCTTTCAAATTTTACGATGTTGGCCAACGTCATATGGCTCGGCGAATCTTGGTCGATCCCTCTGTTGATATTTCTCTCGACCAATTGGTGAAATGGGCATCTCAAGAGCAATACGACATAGAAGCCCGCCAAGGACATCCCCAAGTTCTGTACAACGATAATGACTTGGCTGCCATTGCCTTGGAGGATGCCGAGCTGGGGGCGGAGCCTTGGGTACCTCTTCCCGTTGAGCCTGTCAACTTTAACACGATGTTAAAAGAGCTTGAAAATCATGAGGAGCCTGCCTCGGGTGGTGACGTATCAAAATTTGCTTTAACGGAGTTGGGGGAGCCCAAGAATTCCGAACGGCAGGAGGAAAACGAGGGCGATCGAGCCACCATGGGTGATCGGGTTGAGGCCGAGCCATCTGATTGATTTTCCTTTGAATGTTTGAAAATTTATGTAACGAACAAGTCCCAAACAGTATTTATTTTTGCTTTGTGTGTGTACGGATGCCTTGGCCCGGTTTTTGGGAGGCATCCTAACTCGTAACCTTTGTGCTAGCTCTTGTTTTGACCTGCTTTTAGGGACTGATCTTTTATCCTATTATAGCTGACCTTTATGTTTTTGATTCTATGCTTTTAATAGGAGCACGAATGTTTGTCGAGCTATATTCTTTAGGACAAATAGATCGCTGTAAGATTTAGATCAGGCTGGCTCTTTTACAACTTAGTCGACCCTATACTTTGAACGGTTTGAAACTAGATTGACTAATGGTTGAACCCGCTTAAGAATCGAGGTTGACCAAGGGTCGAGCTTGATAAAGCGAGGTCGACCTAGATGCCAGATCTTGTTAAAGGGAACGAAGCTGATTGTGAATTGAGCTTGCTGGATCGAAGTCGACTAAGAGTTGGATTTGTTGATTGATCGAAGCTGACTAAGAGTCGAGCTCGATGATCGAGGCTGATTATGAATCAAGTCTGTTGAAATGAAGTCAACTTAGAGTCGGACTTGTTGCATGATCGGAGCTGACTAAGAGTCGAGCTCGATGAACGAGACTGATTATGAATCGAGTCGGTTGAAACGAAGTCAACTAAGAGTCGGACTTGTTGAATGATCGAAGCTGACTAAGAGTCGAGCTCGATGAACGAGACTGATTATGAATCGAGTCTGTTGAAACGAATTCGACTAGGAGTCGGACTTGTTGCATGATCGGAGCTGACTAAGAGTCGAGCTCGATGAACGAGACTGATTATGAATCGAGTCTATTGAAATTAACGTAAAGTAAATCACAATGTTTGGTTGAATAGAACTGCATGTCTTATTGAAGTAGAATCACGCTTACATCAAAATGAAGAGCTAGGACTATGACAAACCCAAATATTGAAAATTGAACCAATCTTTGGAGCTTTAATGGAGAAAACTGAACTAGAAGTAGTACTTGATCAGGTGAGTGGCGTGCCATGGATGCTTTAACTCCTCATCATATGGGTGAGCAATCATGTAGGTTCCTTCTTTGATGATGCGAGTAACAATATAAGGACCTTCCCAGTTGGGAGATAGCTTGTTCTGTTGGGTTCTCCTTCCTGTTGCCTCGATCTTTCTCAACACGTGATCTCCTACTTGGAATGACCTCGTCTTCACCTTCTTGTCGTGGTAACTCTTTGTCCGCTGCTTGTAGTTGACCATTCGAAGGTAAGCTATATCTCGCTTTTCGTCGATCAAATCCAGGTTGATTAATTTGTTGGTATCATTCTGCTCTTGGTCAAAGAAAGCTACTCTGGCAGTGGGAAATCGCAGCTCAGCAGGTGCCATGGCCTCCGATCCATATGTAAGAGCAAATGGGGTTTCCCCCGTAGGCCCCCGAGTGGTTGTGCGAACTGCCCAAAGAGAAAGGGGTAGTTCGTCCAACCAGTTGCTGCGTCGACCTACCAATCCCATCTTAAGTGAGGATAGTACGAGTTTGTTTGCTGCCTCAGCTTGCCCATTTCCTTGAGGGTATGCAACAGGTGACTGCCAATGTTTTATTCCTACTCGAGTCATTTCTGCTTCGAAAGCCTTTGAGAATTGTAGGTCGTTGTCTGATACTATAGCTCGAGGAAAGCCAAATCGACACCAGATGAAGTCGTGTATGAAGTTGATTGCGTTTTCCTCTGTGATGCAAGCTAGTGGATTTGCTTCGACCCACTTTGTGAAGTAATCAATGGCGACGATCACATACTTGCAGTTTCCACGGGCGGGAGGGAAGGGTCCAATCAAGTCGACGCCCCACATGTCGAATGGCCAAATAGCGATCACAGGAGTTTGCTCCGTCGTAGGCAGATGAGGTAAGTTGGAAAACCTTTGACATTGGTCACATTGCTGAACAAATTCATGAGTGTTAGCTCTCATGTGTGGCCAGTAATACCCCAAGGTGATCAATTTGTCGGCTAAAGTCCTGGCCCCCGGGTGTCCACCACAAATTCCACTGTGCACTCCATGCATTAATTGAGTGATCTCTTGAGGGTGGATGCACTTCAGCAATGGCCTAGTATATGATCTTCTGAAGAGCATGCCTCCTTGGATGACATATCTCGGAGCTTTCTTTTTAACAGCTCGAGCTTTCTTCTCGTCTTCGGGAAGCTCGCCACTTTCCAGGTACGCCTTCATTTCTTCGATCCAACACTTGTTATAGACCCAATTTCTTGAAGTGTCCTCCACACATTGAATCTGAACCCTTTCATAAGCTAGATTCTCAAGGTAGGAGATAGGCTCTTCATGTGGCTCGTCTGAAGTGGCCAGTTTTGAGGGTAGGTCGACTAGCTCGTTGTCTTCTCGACCAATCCTCTGAATTTCCCAAAACTCCAAATCCTTTGTCAATTCCTTCACTAGGTCGTGGTACTTGACTAGAGTAGAGTTCAGCACCTCGTACTCTCCTCAGACCTGGTTGACTATCAACTGTGAGTCACAATATGCCATGATTTTGGTCGCTCCAAAGCACTTTACGTACTCGATGGCTGCAACCAATGCCTCGTACTTTGCTTGGTTGTTAGAAGCATCAAACTTGAATCTCAATGACTCCTCATATACTGTCCCAGATTCTGGCTCGATCAGGACTATCCCAGCTCCGCTAACACTTTTGGTTGCTGAACCATCCGAGTAGACTTTCCAGCAATCGTCGGGCAGGTTAGTGACGACTTGGGACTCTGGTTCTTTCCCTTTGACTTTCTCCTTCTGAGCTCGCACCTCGCTATCTTCCTTGGTGAATATCATCTCGACCAAGAAGTCTGCTAGAGCTTGAGCCTTCAATGCCTTTCAAGGTCGATACTCGATGTCAAATTTCATGAGGGCAATTGACCAATTGAGTAAGCGACCTGAACTTTCTGGCTTATGAAGAATTTTTCTTAAGGGGGCATTCATAAGCACCACTATAGGGTGAGCCAGGAAATAAGCTCGCAGCTTCCTTGAAGCCACGACTAAAGCATATGCGTACTTTTCTGCGTTGTAGTACCTGCCTTCAACATCTGATAGAGCCTTGCTTACATAATATACGGGCTTTTGAAGCCCTTCCTCTTCTCGAACCAGAACCGCAGCAACAACTTTGTCCCCCACAGATAGATAGATGAACAAAGTCTCTCCAGGGGTCGGGCTACTCAATAGAGGTGGAGTAGCGAGGTACTCCTTGAGTTGTTGGAACGACGAATGACATTCGGCCGTCCACTCAAAAATTTTTGTCCCCCTTAATGATTTGAAGAAGGGGAGAGACTTTTCAGCCGACTTGGCTATAAAACGACCTAGGGCTGCCACCCTGCCGTTAAGTCGCTGCATCTCCTTTACACTTGCAGGTTCCTTCATCTCGACTAGAGCCTTGATCTTTTCTGGGTTAGCTTCGATACCTCGTTGGGACACCATAAAGCCAAGAAACTTGCCAGCTGCCACTCCAAATACGCATTTGCTCGGGTTGAGCTTCATGTCGTTTGCTCGCAAATTGGCGAACGTTTCCTTTAGGTCGACCACGTGACGTCCGATCTTTATTTTGATGACCATATCGTCGACGTAGGCCTCCATGTTTTGGCCAATTTATGAGGCAAAGACCTTGTTTACCATGCGTTGATAAGTTGCTCATGCGTTCTTCAACCCAAATGGCATCATGTTGTAGCAGTAGATGCCTCCACCTTCTTGGAAAGCTGTTTTTACAATGTCATCCTCATGCATCTTGATCTGATGATAGCCTGAATAGGCATCTAGAAAGCTGAGGGTGGAGTGGCCGGCAATAGAATCCATGAGCTTGTCAATCCTTGGGAGAGGATAGCTGTCCTTTGGGCAAGCAAGATTGAGGTTGGTGAAGTCGACACACATTCTCCACTTGCCATTCGACTTCTTCACCATGACTACGTTGGCTAACCAGGTCATATGTGTGGCTTCCTTAATTATACCTGCACTCAAAAGTTTTTGTACCTCGAGTTTGATGGCTTCTTCTTTGTCACGAGCGAAGTTCCTTAATTTTTGGGGCCTTGGCTTGATGGTCGGGTTGACTTCCAGCCTGTGAACCGCGACTTCCTCCTTGATCCCTTTCATGTCCTCAAATCGCCACGCAAAGACATCACTGCTTTCTTTGAGCAACTCGACAATCTCTAACCTTTCTTCAGGTGACAGCTGCTTCCCTATCTGATTTTTTTGCTCGTGATAGGAAGGGTTGGTGATTACTGATTCCAATTCGTCCACAGCTTCTAGCTCAAGACCATCTCTGAATTGCAGGGTCTCAATGATGATCTCTCTGACCCTCTTCCTTTCCTTGGCCCCCAAGTGTGGAGCTTCATCAGCTATCATACCATCCAGCTCGTCTGCGATCTCCTTGGTAGTGGCCCCCGAGTTATTGTCGACTTGGAGGCATAGCTTGCCTATGGTGATTTGGTCGACCATAACTGTATCTAGATCGACCATGGTGGTTTCAGAGTGACGTGTCGACTCAGCCATGATCTCGTCATGTGAGCGATAGGTCGACTCTTCCACACAGGTGATCGTAGATAACCGAGTAGTCTTGGTAACTGTCTGAGATAACTTCAAGTATCCTTCTGCAGTTTTAACCTCCAGATCCCTCTTCTTTCTTTCTCGAAGGACATGATCTAGGTACGCTCGAGCTGTGCCTTGTACACAGCCGACTCCAGCTAGCGTGGGGAATTTAACTCGCTGATGGGGGATTGATGCCACCATTCCAAATGTAACCTGGCCAGGGATTTCGAGAATAGCAGCATAATCACTATTCACATCTATGACAATAAATTTTACCTTGGAAATGACCCTGCAAGGATGTTAACCCAGGTCGACATCTAGCTCAATCTGCCCCTTAGCATCAACTCGGTGGTTTGTGAAGCCCATCAATCTGCCATCATACCTTTTGAGCTGCTCGTTTGAGAGACCCATCTCTTGGAATGTCTTATAGAACAGAATATCCTTGCAGGCCCCCGTGTCGACTAAGAGTCTGGTCGTCGTACATCCATCAATGAGTCCTGGGATGACGAGAACTTGCTCTCTAGCCGCCATATTAGTTGGTAGCTCGTGAGGATAAAAGCTGATCACCTCATCTCTAACATGGCTCCTTGGTGGCACGTGTGGGGCTTTGTTGAGCTGGAAGATCTTATACTTGATGGTAGTGTTGCTGGCTTGCTCTGTGATTACTCCTAGGTTCAACCTTGGTTGTCTTGGCTCAGGCTGTCCACCTGCAGGTCGCTCACCACCACCTCCTTGGGGTCTTTTCACATATGCATCAAGTCTACCTTGGTCGACCATCCTCTGAATGATACGCTTCAAACTCATGCAATCCTCTGTCGTATGGCCGGTGTCTTTGTGATAGTCACAGTATTTGCTGTTGTCCCTTCTGAACTTATTTGCTGGGTTCATTGGGGGAGGTGGTCCTAGCTCGACCGTGTTCATTATCTCTGTTCGGCTCACCGTTAGGGGAGTGAAAGCCTCGGGCACTTTCTCAGTCGCCCTGGTTCTATTCTTGCCATTCTTGTTATTCCCCCATTCTTTGCAGAGTCTTTCTTGTCACCATCAGCGACCTCAGACTTGGGCCCCTTTCCATTCTTCTTTTCTTTTCTCTCTTCGACCAACGCTATGTTGTAGGCCTTTTCAAATAACTCTTGTCGAGTAGTGACCGTTCGAACTGTTAGCTCGTAATCCATGTCCGCAGAGGAAATTCCACTCCTGAAGCAATTGATCACCTCCCTGTGTGTGAGGTCCTCCTCTATCTTGTCGACCATCTCTTTAAACTTGGTGTAGTAGCTCATTGAGCTTTCATTTTTTCCTTGCACCAGGTTGTTGAGATCGGTGACAGTCATCGTCCGAGCTCCAGCAGTCGAGAAGCGATCTAAAAACATTGTTCTCATATAGGTCCAGGTCGAGATGCACCCCATTGCCAGACCATTGAACCATGTAAGGGCTGCCCCTGTGAGTGTGCTGATGAGCGCTTTGCACATCATGTCGTCCTCATTGGAGACAAAGCACATGGTTGCTTCTAGGTGCTGTATGTGGCTCTTAGCATTGTTTGCACCCGAATACTTCTCTAGGAGAGGCAATCTGAAACCGGGAGGAGGTCGGCGGTCAATCAATTCCTTAGATAAGGGACGAAGAGCAAAATCTTTGTGCTCGACCTTTCCAGTATCAGCTTTCTTTTCAGCTTCCCATTGCTCGAACTTTCTCTTCCATACCAGCCATTCCCTAGCATCTGGGTTGTCATCCTTAGCTGGAGGGACATCGTTGGATCTCTGCCTCTCACTCCTAGGGGGAGTCACTTGTCTACTCCTTCTGTCTCGGTGAGAGGGCGACCTAACTGACCTAGTCGGCGACCTGCGCCTATCCTCCCTTATGGGCGACCTGCGCCTACCATTTCCGACTGGCGACCTGCCCCTGTCATCCCTTATAGGTCATCCCTTATAGGCGACCTTCGCCTATTTCGGTCCCTCTGGGACTGTGACCTCTGCATCCTTGCTGGAGATCTCCTTAAGCTCCGACTAGCTTCCAACCGTGTCCTCAGGTCGGACTGAGCCTCTTGCTCTCTATTTCTGTTGAGACTGGCCCTTAGATCGTCACTTGGGACATGGATAGGTGATTGAGGCCGAACAACCATCCTTTGGTCAACATTCTGTCCCACAGTCTCCTTTGGGCGAGCATTCCTAGCATGCTCCCTATTTGAAACCTGAGAGGGAGCCACCCTCTCTGACCTTCTATCCGCCTGTTCTGCCTCCTCCATTGCCAATAACTCGGCCAGAATCTGAGCTCGCTCCATCAGCATTTCTTTTTTGCTCAGAGGGTTAGATGAGGGACCTGTCCTATTTCCAACATTCATTTGTCCAGTTGGACGCTTTGGAGGAGGTGGAACTCCTTGCCCCTCCATAGGCCGCTTATCTCTCCTTCCATCTGGCAATCCCCTGCCATCAGTCACACTGTTAGATCGCGTTGCCCTAGCATGTTAACGTGGTGGAGGGGGAGGAGGCAAGTTAGCATTTCCAGTGTTCGCATTTGTGTTATTGTTTCCTTCTTCGTGCCCGAGTGAGGCCTCAGATACATGTCCATCCGAAGTCACCATGATTGTAGGTTGAGAAGACTTTCGAGGTCAATATATGCACGTTCCCGGCAATGGAACCAAACTGATGTCGCAGGAAATGTGCTTATCAATCTTCCTCCATGTGGCAGGACTGATCACTTGGCTCCTTGACCTGAAAACCAGAACCCACGACTAGCCGGATGTGTCTCCGGCTTAGACCCTCGGGCGTGAGAGTAAGTATTTGAATTGGAGAGAAAAATATATTGAATAAAGATGATTCAGATAACAAAATTGCAGTTACCTTATAACCGTGGTAGTGATGATGTATTTATAGTTGATGAGTGCGGTTATTTTTGGTGGGGCTACATGAGCTCCGATATATTAGGGACAGTTACTTGTCATGTAAACGTGTCCTGGATTGGCTCCTGAATTGTAGGGAACCGGTTATGGAAAGATTTGAAGCATGTGCGTCTGTATCAGTTAGGTCGACGCTTGCTTATTAGGTCGAGGTCGCCATTTGAGGTTAGGACGACCTGACTGGCGGGTAGAGCTGGATCGTACCCGAATTAGAGCATGGATCGTAGAGTCGGACCAAGCTAGGTCGAGACCTTAGAGGTCGGACAATGAGCTTAGGTCGATTTATTCTGTTGCTGGGCCTTGGTCTTTATGATTATTGGGCCAAACCCATCAAGAATGTGGAGGCCATGGCTGCCTGTGATTGAGCTTTACTCGCTTGGACCAACTCGACACTTTTGGTATGTTCTAGTCGTATTTTTTTTATCTTTATAACATTAGTTATATATTCCCCTAATAGGTTTTAACAACTTCTTTAAAAAAAAAACTCTATAATTTTAGTTCTTGTGACATTTATCAATGTTCACAACAATAGAATTCAACAACTTCTTACAAAAATCTCTACTATTTTTATCTTTATGATTTTTATCACAATTGATAATAATATGATTTTACAACTCCTTTTAAAAAGACCTATCATTTTTGTCAATACATCATTTATAAAATGCAATGTTAAAGACTACATATTTTAACATTCATCTTCTCAACTTAGTTCCAATGAACTATTCAATTTTTTCTCAGTATGATTCTTGCGAATCTTAAGAATGTTAAATACTACATCTTTCAACATTCATTTTCTCAATTTAGTTCCTGCGAACTATTCAATTTTTCTCAATATGATCCTAATGAACCATAAGAGATATATCACCCTTTGTTTAAATACTAGAAGTGCCTTTGCCACAACTATTTTACATAATCGTTACAACATTCTTGATATTCATCCGTTAGTTTATTATATGTTCAAAATTTATTTTTTTTCTTTCATAAACTGTTTTGTTCCAAAAATTTTATCTCCATCTCTACATAATAGATTTCTATCTCCACCATCCATATTGTTTTTCTATTAGTCTAGAACTTTCTCACCAAATTTGAGCTCAATCTAACGATTAACGAAATGGGAATTACAATTTTACCACAGCTGGTTATCGCAAAAAAACGTGCTGGAATTTTCTTCCCTCCACTGTCCCATCGTTTTTTATTTCTTTACATCCATTCTTCCATGGCCACCGCTCCATCGAATTTCTCAAATTGTAATTCATTCTCAAATAGGAAATTTGTCTTAAGATTGTTAGACAAAATTTCACAATGAGCACAAAAGAGAAAATAATTACAATATAATTGAAATAAAATTTACAACAAAAACTTAAACAAGGAGAAAATCGTAGGTTGATCATCTTGATGTTGAGTCGTGTGTAACACACTCTCCCTAAGACAAATTTTCCCCTTACCGAATTGTGCTTGAGGTATTTTTGGACGTTCTCCTTCCAAGATAAAACGACCGGACCGGACTATTCGTCCACACTAGAATCTCCGGCTAATTTAACTATGCTTGGACAATATCACCAATGGATATTTTCTTGGAGGCCAAATGATGAAGAATATCAAATTGCAAAAGGAGAGAAGGAAGATTGATGGAAAAAAGTTCATTTCATTTGTTGTGGATTTCTCTAGTTATAGCTTCAACAACCATATGATGAATACCCAATTAATCCCTTAATTAATTTGAGAATCATGGCACATCAATGTCACATCAATAGTGTGGTTAAATTCTAAAAGTTACAATTTCAACTCACCAACTTTGAGCTATCATATCTTTCTCATCTAATCTCAAATTGCCATCTATATATACCATATCAATGTAAACTTGAAGTGGAACATGATCCCACTAGACGTGTCCAAGGTTAAGCGTTAACCGGCTAACCGTAAGGTTAATAACCGGATTTTAACCGCCTAAACCGTTAACCGTCTAACCGCCTTAACCGCCTAACCGATAACCGTGTAACCGAGGTTAACAAAGGTTAAGAAATTTTTACTCCGGTTAACCGCCGGTTAATTAACCGGTTAACTTAACCGTTAATTAACCGTCGGTTATTCAAAAAAGTTAAGTTTTCTCTTTATATACTTCCATTTCTTTTAAATCCGTTAAGTTTTCATTTCTTTAAAAATTCATACCTATTTTTCTATAACTTTTTGCAAAAAATATTAGTCTTAACAACTATTTAAAATAGTTTTATTTATCCAAAAAAAAAAAAAAACAGTTCATATACAGTTACATATTTAACAGAAACTGTTAAATATTTAACTGTTTTTTCAAAAAAAGTGTTAAAAACTTAAATTTTTATTCAAAAAACTATTAAAAAGTTATTTTTTTTTAACTTTAGATAAAAATCTGACATTCTTGAAAAAAAAATAAAAAAAATAATTAACCGTTTATTAACCGGGTTAACCGGATTAACCGTTAACCGGTTAACCCTAACCGTGACTTAACGGTTAACGGTTAAGTCCGGTTAATGATTTTAACCTTCGTTAACCGCCGGTTATTAACCGGTTAACCGCGGTTAATTAACCGTGGTCACGTCTAGATCCCACAATAATCTATATCAAACGACAAACGATTCATGTAAGGGAAATATATAATTTTTTTCACACACAACAAATTATTCCAACACATGGTACCCCTGTATCTCTTGGGCGCCTTGTGCATAAGCCCAAGATCTCATCTTTGCTTTGGTTTTTATGTAGCAGTGCACTAGCCTCAGTTGCGGATTTTTATGTAGTTTTTTTTTTTCTTGAAGTACTCATTATACTTCACATCTACTTTGCCTCGCTCTCGTAAAAAAAAAAAAGTTCAAATTTTAATCAAGAGAAACTTTATTTTTTTGAACATTTATTTTGGGATGGAGGAAGTATAATATCTTGTGTAGTATAAAAATATAAATGTGAACTTAAATACAATTATATTCATAATGTTCAGCTTTTTTCGAGTAAGTATATTCCTATTTTAATTTTTAGGTTGTATACATGACTGCAAGTTGTAATTTTTGGTTGAAAAAATTGTAGTATAGCTTAATTATAAGAGGTGAACTGATCATATACATTAGTTATAAGAGTTATAATGTGTAAATTATCATTTCCTGGCTATTATTGAATTTTTTTATTTTTTTGGTTGAAAAATGTCTTATAGCTTAATTATAAGAGGTGAATTGGTATTATACTTTAATTATAAAAGTTATAATCTATAAATTATGAAATTAATTCATGGATATTATTGAAAATTTTGATTTATTTGTTGGAAATAATTGCATTAGTCTGAATTATAAGGAGTGAATTGATTTTATACTTCATCTATCAGAGTTGCACCTGAAGTGAGATGCATGACAGTTGTGTAAATAAATGACATAAATGATGTTATTTCTGTAAATAAGTTATTTTACTAGAGTTTAATTATATGAAAAATGAAAAAAAAAATGACTCTTATAAGTCAATTATAAGAGACATAGTGGTCTTATAAGTAAATTATAAGAGATGAGGGGTGTCAGTCGAATTTTTGAAATTATGTGTCCAACATTCGGTTTAAATCTTGCCTGAGGTGCCCTAGAGGAAGTCTCCTATAAACTACACACTTACTATTATATACGAGTATTAAGATAAAATGTTATTGAAGTAGGCGTTGTAAATATGAAAAGTGAGATAGGAGAGACAGTGTGGTAGAAAATAGTATTGGAATAGTCGTTGTTGTTAGTATGACAATTGGGTCTCATTAAATAAAAATATATTATAACATTTCCTTTTTTTTGGAAATGTATAATTTGTAGTGAACGCCCTAAATAACAAAGTAAGTAATTTGTAGTTGGATGAGGGAGTGTCTCCTTATAGAATAAATGATGGTTAAACGAACTCAATTCATACGTGGGAGAGAGAGAGTTGATATGAATGACTCAATTTTATTAATAACAAGAGATATATATTTATAGTATAAGATGTAATCTTCTATTAAGATACAAAAATTATCTTCCTAATCTATACAAGATTTGAATCTCTAATGATAGATATGATCTCTATAATTTAGGTAACAAAATATATACAAATATATTCTTGATAATATCCTTATATGCCCCCGTAAGATGGATGATCAAATAATTCCAATCTTGAATAGTGATGAGACAAATCGGGTTCGATGGAGCGAGTGGAGCTGGATATGTACCTGATCGTGTGTAATTTCTGGTGTGATGTGGTTGCACAACAAAGGTGTTATCAGTTGGTTGGGAAGAGGAGTTTGGTGCAGGTGTGGTTTGAGGTAGGAGGTCAAGTTGTGTTAGGGATTGTAAGGAGTGGTTAGGTGATGCTGTGGTAGGGGGAATGGGTTAGGTTGTGTTGGTGGTGTGGAGGCCATAAGAGGCCAACGGTGGTGGTTTACCTCGGGTTGAGACCAAGGGTGGTAGTGCTTGGGTGGGGTAGCGCAACCGAGTTTTGGGTTTAGGGTGGAGCTGCAATTAAGGTTGTTGCCATTAGAGGCGATGGGATTCGGCAATTGGGTTGTGCCGAGTGAGCACCGAGTCGTATCTATAAGAGACTAGGGGTGGTTGTGCTTCGGGTGGATAAGATCTATACATGGTATAGAAGGAAGTGAGGCGTTGTTAGGCATAGAAGAGGGTTGGAGGCGTCGGAAGACGTATGGTGTTTAGGGTGGTTGGCAATTAGGGTTTTGCCAAGAAAGTAGTTTTTTTAAAGGATAATATAAGGTTTCGGCTATTGGTATATGTCGAGGGTGGTTTTGTTTGGGTGTATGCGGCGGGAGACTTTATGAGAGGTGGGTTGTAGAAGGGGGTTTTCATGGCGAGGATGGAAATTGGAGAAGAAGGGAATAAGGTTGGTGAGATTCGCCTATTTGAGAAGGGTGGTGGTAGCCTTGTAGGGGTTGTTGTACATGGCAAAGAAGGTTAGCCGTGGGTTTTATTGGTGATATATGGAGGGTGAAGATGGAGAAGAGGCGAAGTTTGTGTTGTGAGTGGCGCAAGCGTGTTGTGGTGTTAGGGTGGAGTGGGTTAGGGTTTTGCTGCGAAGGTTTGGCCTAGAAAGACCCTTATGGCTCTGATACTATAATAAAATAAAGGATGGTTAGACGAAATTAATTCATACATGGGAGAGAGAGATAGTACATGATGCAATCTCCTATTGAGATACAAAGATTATCTTTCTAAGCAATATAAGATTTGAATCTCTAATGATAGACATGATCTCTATAATTTAGATTACAAAATATATACAAATATATTATTGATAATATCCTTATACTCCTTAGGTAATATCATAATTGTTAATAAATTATCTCAAAATTTCTGTTTTTAATGGGCATAACTTTAGAGCAGAGCCCTAATCCTACTGCCATGACTGCTCAAAATAGATCATTTTCTGCCCTTCCCAAGCTGCCCCCTCCACCCGAGGTTTATGTTCACATTCTTTCTTCCTCTACTTACAAAGGTGTTCTGTCGCTTCACGTACTCTAGTGAGACGAACAATCATATATAATATCATCTATTGATCGAGTCCCTAGAATGGAATTCATAAAATTCAATCTTAAGGGATTGATAACTTTTGCAGGGCGGAGCCAGGGGGCATGGGGGCACTTGCCCCCCCCCCCCAGCGGCGGAAATGCAACAGTATTTTTGCCCCCAGTCGAATCCGGCGGAAATTAGGGATTTGGCCGGAGTAAATGGCCGGAGAAGAAAAGAGTCCTCGTTTTTTTTTTAATTAATCAAAACGACGTAGTTTTGGTCAATAAAAAAAAATAAAAAGGCGTCGTTTCAGTTTTAAAAAAAAAACAGAGGAAGCAAGCATACGTATTTTCCTCTCTCTCTCTCCAAAAACCCTAGAAAACATTTTCCCCTCCTCGTCGCCGCTCCTCCTCGACGACGCCGCTGCCGCTCCTCCTCCTCGACGCCGCCGCCGCTGCTCCTTCTCCTCTAGTCCTTGCTGCTGTCTCTCTCTCTCTCTCTCTCTCTCTCTACAAATTTGAATGGAGTTTTACACAAATTTAAATGTGTTTTGATTAATTTTAATTTCTTCACAAATTGATAAGTTTTCAATTGTATTTTTTGTTCGTTTAGGTTTATCAATGGATAGATTTGTATTAAAAAGGCCTAGATCTGTGGCTTCTTCTAGTTCTAGTGTTGGAAATGAAACACAACAATTGAATGAAAATGTGGTTGTCGAAATTGTAGAAAATGACATTGTTTCTGATCCCGGTCTACGAAAGTCAATTGATAGTTTTGATGTGAATATTCAGGACCGTATTCGTAGAGAATATGTTGCTAAAGGTCCTTGTCAACCAAAAGGTCATGCATTTCCAAAAAAAGGAATTCCAAGTCGTAATTTTAGAGATGATTGGTTTGGGGTTTTTAATTGGCTTGAATATAGTATGTCTAAAGATGCCGCATATTGCTTTTGGTGTTTTCTTTTTAAGCATGGTAAAGTGTCACAGGGAGATGAAGCATTTACTAGTATTGGGTTTAGCAATTGGAAAAAGGGTCCTGAAAAGTTTAGAGGACATGTTGGTTCTACTTCTAGTTCACACAACCAAGCAAGAATCAAGTATGAAAATTTTTTGAATCAAAAACAAAGCTTGAGTCATGTTATTGATAGAGGTTGTGCGATAAAAGACAAGGCATATCAAATTCGTTTGACGGCAAGCCTAGATGTTATTCGTTTTTGCTTGGGTGAAGGTCTTCCTTTTAGGGGACATGACGAGTCTTCAACTTCCATAAGACCGGGTACTTTTTTATCGTTGTTGCAATGGTACAGTTTAAGGAATGAAGAGGTTGGTAACGTTACTCTTAAAAATGCTCCAGGAAATTCTCAAATGACTTCTCCCGATATTCAGAAAGATATAATTAATTCTTGTGTTGTTGAAACAAGACTTGCAATATTGAGTGAACTTGGTATTGGATTATTTTCTATCATGGTTGATGAGTCTCGAGATTGCTCAATAAAAGAGCAAATGGCAATTGTTATTAGATATGTGAACAAAAAGGGGGAGGTCGTGGAAAGATTCTTGTATTTGATTCATGTTAAGGAGACCACGTCGATATGTTTGAAAGAGGCAATTGACTTAGTATTTTCTGAATTGGGATTAACAATGTCAAGATTGAGAGGTCAAGGATATGATGGTGCATCTAATATGAGAGGTGAATTTAATGGTTTGAAAGCACTTATTTTAAGAGAGAATCCATCGGCATGGTATATTCATTGTTTTGCTCATCAAATTCAATTGGTGTGTGTGGCTGTATTTAAGGCAAATCGGTATGTTAGTGGCTTTTACAGTTATCTTGGGGAAATTGTTACAATATGTGGATCTTCTTGTAAAAGAGCAGATAAACTTCGACAAACTGAACATGATAGACTTGTTGAAAGGTTGGAGAAGGGAGATATCAATTCAGGAAGTGGTCAAAATCAAGAAACCTCTTTGCGTAGACCAGGTGACACTCGATGGGGATCCCATTATATTACTATACTTCGTCTTGAAGCTATGTGGCCATCGGTGATTAAAGTCTTTGAAAATATATTTAATGATGGAGTTGATGCAACCACACGTGGGCTAATTTCGGGTTTGATACAAAGGATGGAAAGTTATGAGTTTGTGTTTATTATGATGTTGATGAAACGTTTATTAGGCTTCATTCACCCATTGTCTTTAGCCTTGCAAGCAAAAGATCAAGATATTCTCAACGCACTTAATGGGGTAGAGATTGTGAAAGAAAGATTGCAAACATTTCGAGAATCCGGATGGGATAGTTTATGCCAAGTAGTGAATTCTTTTTGTGAGGCTAATGAAATTGATGTTGTTAAGATGGATGACATTGTCCCAAGACGGATTCGCGTCAAAAGAGATGGGACGAATATCACTAACTACCATCATTATCGTGTTGAAATCTTTTATGAGGTAACTTAACTATCACACATTTTTTTCTATTAACTTTAGTATAATTAACACGTTATCTAAAATTATTCTTGTTTTACGTCAATTAGGTTGTGGACTCTACTATACAAGAGATGGGGGATCGTTTTTCCGAGTCTAGTACACAATTGCTTAAGTATATGGCATGCCTCAATCCGAGAAATAATTTTTCTAGCTTCAATGTCGAGAAACTTATCCGTCTTGCCAAACTATATCCACTAGACTTCTCAGAGATGGATCTTCTAATAATTCATGATGAACTTGAAAATTTTCTTCTTTCTGTAAGACTTGATGAACGATTCTCCGATATTGAAGACTTGAGCAGTCTATCAAAGAAGATGGTTGAAACTATGAAAGAGAAAATGTTTCCATTAGTCTATCGCTTGATTGTATTGGTCTTACTCTTACCTGTGGTGACTGCAACTGTTGAGAGAGTGTTTTCTGGGATGAAGTATTGCAAGTCAGAGCTGCGAAATAGGATGGGAGATAAATATTTGAAAGATTGTTTGTTGGTGTACATTGAGAAAGCTCTGTTCATAGATATTTCTAATGAACGAATCTTGAAGCGTTTTCAAGATATGGCTACTTGTAAAAATCTTTTGCCGAAAATCACTAGTGCCACTAGTGCTATTTAAATTGTAAGTTTTTTTTTTTCGGTTATTTCCCGTTCTGATGAACTAATTTGAACATGATTTTGTGTATGAAATATTATGACATTTTTCCTTATTTATTTGTTTTTCATGGATCCGACCCATTTTTTACTTGTCCGACCCGAAAAAAAATTTCGGGGGCGCTGCCTTCGAACCCCCTTGTAATCTTGCCCCCCCCCCTCGGCCAATTCCTGACTCCGCCCCTGTTTGCATGTAACCCTTCTCGATGGAGTTCTATATTGTTCGTGTATGGGTATGATTTCCTATCTATTTATTTAATAAAATCTGTTTAATTTATTTTGCTTGGATGTTTGGAAAGTCTCTCCATATTGATAAACTATAAGGCTACAAGGCTACATGGTATACAGTATTAATCATCAGGATATGATAAATTGATAATTTTTAAAATGGTGTTTGGTACAAAATATGACTCTGAATTATTAAACCCCTTATCAGGATTAACCACCTAATACCCTCATTAATTATCCTGTTGGAAAGGAGGAATTAATAAGGAGGGTATTAAAACAAACGGATATTGTTTTTTTTTTTTGGACAATAGTATCCTCTAATGTGTGTAGTCAAATGGGAGACAATCCCATTTATTTTGGTGTTCAATAAATCAAATTTAACTGGCTTCTCTTATACATGTATAAATTTAAATTTTATAAATTATATCTTTTATTTTAAAATTAACCTAAGTTTGGATCAGATTCAATTACTAAATACAAGATCAAACACTAAACACAGTTTGAGGTATCTATTTTTTTTTTAGAAAATATTACTATGGCTACCCCATTTGTATGAATTTTTCTTTGTATTTTTTTACCTTTTTGTGTAATATATATACACTTTTGTAAATATTTGTTTGTGTGCATTTTTTTCTTAACTGTTGTAAATAAATTTCGTAAATAATCTCACTTCCTTATTATAAACTGTTGCACAAGATATTTCCTTCCACTTAACAACACATACAAGAAGATGAAAAAATACAAGAAGATGAAGAAGTGAATGTTGTAGAGAGTTAATTATACTTTGTTGTTTGAGTGTGATGCTAAAATGTTTGATTTTTTATTTTTTTTTTGGCAATGATCATTTATACTTTGAAATTTGATTAATTATTAATTTTATTTTCCTTTTGTATTTCTTATAAAGTTTCAATCTCTTTTATAAAGTTAAACAAAAATTATATTTTAATTTATCCGGTAAAAGTATCCTCAATAAAAAGATGGAGTAGATTTTTTACCTATTAAACATAATTTCCTGAAGATTTATTAGGGGCAATGTTGAAAAATGAATAATAACTTTGAGTCAAGGCATAATTTAAGGATGTTAGTCCTATTCATACCAAACAAATAATTATTTCTGAGATTAGAATTATTAGTACATTCACTAATAATGAGTTAAGTACCTATTTAGTCCCTGACGTTTAGCGTTTTTTTACGGTTTCGTCCCTAACGTATTTTTGTGAACGTTTCCGTCCTTGACCTACCTATATAATTTTTCAGTTAGTCCTTTCGTCCACTTTTCGTCAATTTCTTCGTTAACTTTGCTGAGGTTGCAGTAATGGAGTTTGAAACCGTAAAATGTTAAACTCTAGACCCTAAAAAATAAATTTTAAAGTTACAAAACACCCCCTCTCTTTCTTTAAAACATAAATCAGTTTACATAATAATAAAATAATAATAATAATAATAATAATAAAATAATTAAAAAATAATAATAATAATAATAAAATATTAATAATAATAAAATATTAATAATAATAATAAAATAAATAATAATAATAATAATAATAATAATAATAAAATAATAATAATAATAAAATAATAATAATAATAAAATATTAATAAAGATAAAATTAAAAATAATAATAATAATAAATTATTAATAATGTAAATTATTTATTTCTTGATAACTAAAAAGAAGAAAAGAAAAGGACCCCCTCACTTCTTTAAACTAGTCAGCCATAACCACCACCATCACCGGCCATGACCACCACCACCGTCACTATCGCCACCACTGTCAACATCAACACCACCACCAACATCAACCAAAAACCGCTACTATCATTCCAAAACCACCATAATTTATGTGTTCATTATTCAAAACCCACAATCACTAACTTTCCAGATTTGAAAAACACACACACACACACACTAATTTTTCAGATTTGGAGAACACATACACACTAATTTTTGAGATTTGTATTTGAAGAACACACACACATACACACAGAAACACACCCTAACTTCTCAGATTTGAATTCACAAATACACACATAAACAAAAATTTCTTTCAAACACCATGCCAGAACAATCAATCACACACCAAAAATACCAAAGCTGCTACCCGCTTGAAACCTCAAGCTCCATTTGATTCAGCAATCAGCATAATCGTATGCTATTGC
Source organism: Adenophora triphylla var. japonica (assembly GCA_022495995.1). Taxonomy (NCBI): domain Eukaryota; kingdom Viridiplantae; phylum Streptophyta; class Magnoliopsida; order Asterales; family Campanulaceae; genus Adenophora; species Adenophora triphylla. The sequence goes on from JAFEMH010002999.1 coordinate 130,898, forward strand.
AATTGATCTTCTTCCCCCTTCCTCAATTTCTTCGCTTGTACGATTTCCCCCATAGATCTGATCTGTTTTCTTCACAAAATTTCAAGGCAAATCGACGAGGGAGGGGAAGGACCCGAAGGGACGATGAAGGATGAATCGGGGCGAAAGAGGAAGTGGTAAATCTGGCCGGAAAACGAGAAAGTGGAAGTATACTAGAGAGAGAAATTGATGGAAAGAAGAGAGGGGGTGTTTTGTAATTTTAAAATTTATTTTTTAGGGTCTAGAGTTTAACATTTTACGATTTCAACCATCATTAGCGGAGAAATTGACGGAAAGTGGACGGAAGGATTAACTGGAAAATTATATAGATAGTTCAAGGACTGAAACGTTCACAAAAATATGATAGGGATGAAACCGTAAAAAACGCTATAAGTCATGGACCAAATAGGTACTTAACTCCACTAGTAATGAGGGGATTATTTAATCCCATCGTTATTAATACTACTAACTCTTATCTGGCTACCAAACGAGCCCTAACTGAATTATCTCGTCCCGATATTGTTGAGGTTCTTGTTCAAATTGATCTTTTCGAAAAACGCCTTTGAAAATTTATATTAACTGTATGGATGTCATGTCTCGTTTTTTATCAAAATTTGGAATGATAACCTACCTTCTTATTGAAAGCATTGCTTTAGAGTTGTGACATTGTTAAGTGTAAAGTGAAAAATGCAAATATCGGACAAAAGGAATCTAGTGACAAGATTGATCTCACGACCCCAAAAAGAACTAGTCTGGCGAGAAACGCGTTTCTCCTTACGTGTATGGAGAAATGGGTTTTTTAATATCCAGAAACCTTCAAAATGAATATTCAGAAACCTTCAAAATGAATATCCAGAAACTCATTTTGAATGTTTCTGGATACTCATTTTGAATGTTTCTGGATATTCATTTGATGATTTCTGGATATACATTTGAAGGTTTCTGGATACTCATTTTATAGTTTCTGGACATGGTCAATTATGTGTTTCTGGATATTCAATTTGGTAGTTCTGGATATTCATTTAATAGTTTCTGGATATTCATTTTGAAGGTTTCTGGATATTCATTTTAAACATTTCTGAATATTCATTTTGAAGGTTTCTGGATATTCATTTTGAATGTTTCTGGATATTAAAAAAAACCGTTTCTCCATACAGTAAGGAGAAACGTTTCTCCTTAGATTTTACGCCCCAAAAAACCACATATTTTGGGATTCAATTCAAACGTGAATGATGTTTGCATTACATCAACAATGATAAAACTTGTAAATAAAAAAAGTCTTTTCTACACAACCACAACATCATCAATAAGCAGCCAAGAATTTATATAGCCCTTGCAATAACCACAAACATCAACTCCACATAAACTAAGTGGTTTACAAACTAAGATAGACAACAAGTTGATGGATGTGTTCATACAAAAGATATACTTTTACACTTATTTGATGCTCAATCTGGGGTATTTTAATGGCTTTTTGGAATGTTTTATGAGTATGAAAAAGAAGAGGAAAAGTGAATAGATTATGAGTTTAAAGGTTGCAAAAAATAATTATCCGGATCGGAACAGCAATGAAAGAAATAATGAATTTTGAGAAAGATAAAAAGATGTGACCACTGAGAAACCAATTCTATCTGATAGTACTCGTCCAGAGCTTTACAACGTTATATAACACGTCCAAAACGGAGTTCGTATAAAGAATAACCTCCGAAAGTTTGTCGAATTCCGAGCGTGTAATGAAGAAGGGGCGTCTGCTCACAATAACACGGTTCGCCCGCATACATGGGAACGAAACTCGAAGAGAACTTCTGTCCACTTGTGCAATCGCACACCATCTATTAGGAGAATTTTGCAAAAATAAGGGACCTATTGGAAATTAATTTCATGGACTTTTTGGATATTTTTGCATAATTGGAAGACTTTTCTGGAATTTCAAAAATCTCAGCTTTTAGCACTTACATTTTATTCATTTTTTGAGGATTGAAAACAAGGATTTAAGGTTCAAGATCCAGGTTTTATGTTATTAATTTTATTACTTGTTTTCATTGTTATGAACTATGAAGATGAGAAGATAAACTCCTTTATTCCTAGATCGTATGTATTAATTATTGAATCTGTTTGCTAAATATAATTTAATTCTTCCGATCAACCTTGTTCATCTCAATATTTTTAAAGCTATTTTTAGGTTTCAATAGTATGATAAAATACCTTTGGTCTTTAAATTACTTGTATATAAATTGATGCACTAGCGTGTATGATTTATACATTGACCATTTAAATTGACGACCTAGCAAAAATCAAACGAATATAGGTTCATTTGTTATTAAAGGTTTAATGAATTTCTTACATATTGTATAGTGCTAGCGGAAAGTATAACATTAAGAAAATATTAGGGTTGTAATTCGGCCACCAAATATCCCAACCCTTAATTTAGTGAATGAATCCTTAAATGAGATCGATCAATTTTATTATTAAAATAGCATATAGTGAAGATAGTTATGAAATCCGATTCATGAATATCTCTTTTAATCTGATCAAATCCTTTGCTTCGAGTTGCTTTTGTTAATTTAGTATTTAATTACTGCAATTAGTAGTTTAATAATCAAAACAAAACCCTTTAGTTACTTTACACTACTCAAAATCAACTTGTTTTTCACATAAGTCTCTGTGGTTCGACACTCTGCTTGTCCATACTATTACAACGGTTACACTTGATAGGTGATTTTATTACAAGAGGGAGAATTCCTTCATCAAATTTTTGGCGTTGTTATCGGGAATTTGTTGTGATTAAACAAGTTAGTTTAGAAAGTGTATATTTGGTCGTCGTTCTTTAAATCCTACCTTGTAGCCATTGATTGAACGACAACATTAATAGGCTGAATAAAGGTAGAAAAACTAAACTTCTAAAGGAAGCAATGGCAGCACCAGCTCGAACTATAAGGACTTTTGTCATACTAAAGTGGATGCTTTCATATAATGCATTATGCTGTACGAAGCAACAAAGAATTTAGAAGTAATGGTCAATATTTCAATATGTTGCCAAATTATCAGGTAAAGAAGGTGTGACAGATGAGCAGATTAGATTAAAATGCTTCCCCTACAGTATGAAAGGGGTAGCAAATACTTGGTTTATGATGTTAACATCTAGGATCATTAGCACGTGAGATCAACTACATGATGTGTTTTTACAAAAAAAATTATCCCCATCCCACGTTGGCTAACATGAGGCAAAAGATAATAGGATTTGCACAGTAAGTTGGTGAGCCTTTTCATGAAGCATAGGATAGATTTAAAATGATACTAGTTCAATGCCCCCATCATAATTTTCATTTGCCCTTGCTAAATCAAACTTTTTTTTATGGCTTGAATATTGTTAATCAAATCATGGTTGATAATGTGGCGGGGGCACATTAAGAGCAAAAACCCCTCAAGAGACTCAAGAGTTGTTTAAGATATTGGGTGTCAATTTCCAACAAAATAGTAATAGGGGTAAGGCTATGGGCATACATGAGTTGGAATCTAATGATAATTTAGGGAGGCGAGTGTCGCAATAAATTGCTATGTTTAATGAGAAAGGTGACTCACCAAGCACCAATGTCGTGCAAGATGCTTGTTCTTTGTGTGTCTTGTATACTCATGTTGCTAACAATTCTCCTAGTAGTGTACATTTTTCTCTTGCTTCTGAACAGGTACATGCACTAAATGGATATCCTCCAAGGCCACCTCAGAATGACCCATATTCAAACACATATAATCTGGGGTGTAGGAATTATCCTAATTTTTCTTGGGGAGAAAATCAAAATCAATATCAAAAGCCTCTCCATCCCACACCCCCACAAGGGAAATATAACAACAAAATAAGGTATCTTAGGAGGATATAATGGCAAACTGCGGACAGAGCAGCAGCAACAATTGAGACAACATGAAGTTGCAATCAAGAAGTTGGAGATCGAAATAGGGCAACTTGTTGAAGCCCTATAAGGCCACAAGCCCGAAATATTTCCAAGTAAAGGGCAACAAGCCATGGTCATATCCACTCTAAGGAATGGCAAAGAGATAAGTAAATAGGTACTTTCTCCTTCCCCTACTCCTCCTTCCATTCATGAAAAAGTTGTCGATAAAAAAACAAATGGATTGGGAGATAATTCTAAAACTAATTTTCCACCCCCCCCCCAAGCCATATGTACACTTGTGCCGTTTCCTGAACATATTTTGAGGCATAATCACACTAAATTCTCAAATATTTTCGATATGCGATGGAGGATATCACAATCTCCTCCATTCAAACCCTTGTCGCCCCTGGCAAGGTTAATCAATACCCGGATCGTATCCCCGGGCTAGCTCGCAAGCATTAAGGCCGGGGTTCCGCTCTGATACCATTTGTAACGACCCGAGCCCGAACCCTGAAGCCTGGCCCGTTACGTAGGCACGGCCCACTAAGCACCTCCTCATTTGGGTTAACCACAGCCCATCACAGAATTTCAAAAGTCAAATGGATAATTTGATGCTTAGCAGTAGTGCATGAGTCTCCTATATATCACACTAAATTCCCACTTATTTCCGATGTGTTTATGGACTAATACTACTTTATATTTTTTGGATAATAAGAAAATGACGCATTTATCTTGGAACGGATGGAATAGTTGCTATTTAGGATAACCCAAGAATGTAATTTTGCCTTTGAGAGGGGGGAGGGGGGTTGTGCTAATTTTGTCTTAAATATGGAAGAGTACTTGAATATAACAAAATAGTTAAATTCTTCACAGAATCTGGTCAGAGTATATTTCCCAGGTCAAATAGTTGGGGAGGGTTTTGTGGAGTGTAAAATAGTTTAGGGGGTTTTATATGATTTGTTCTAACAATACACACTCATTTGCATTACTTCTTCTCTCCCAAAATGAATGATCAAATTTTTGATCGGATAATATGGAGAATATGAATATAGGTTCGAATTGGACTAAGATGGAACATACCATAAAGGAGGTGGCAAAAGAAGTCTTTAGAGAATCTAGAGGAAACGTGCTACCAAGTAAGGACACATCATGGTGGAACGAGGAAGTAAAACAAGCAATAAAGGGCAAGCGAGAATGCTACAAATTATTGGAGAAATGTAGGAGTGACGAGAACTATGAAAAGTATAAGGAAGCTAGAAGAGATGCTAAGAAAGCAGTAAAAGACGCAAGAGCAAAGGTGAATCAGAAACTTTATGATAAGTTGGATACAAAAGAAGGGGAAAGGGACATCTACAGACTCGCTCGTATGAGGGATAAGAGGACACGAGATATTGGAGCGGTTAAATGGGTGAAGGATGTAGACCAAAGAGTTCTAGTCGAGGATAAAGAGATAAAAGATAGATGGAGTTCGTACTTTGATACCGTGTTCAATGGCGGTCAAGAGCAGGATATTGAAAATTTAAATATCTCTTCGAGTATGGTTAATCGAGATTTTATGCGGAGAATTCAAAAGGGTTAAGTGGAAATGGCAATGAAAAAGATGGGATTGAAGAAAGTTGTAGGACCGAATGGACTACCAATTGAGGTTTGGAGATGTTTCGGGAAGAGGGGAATAGATTGGTTAACAACAACAACGCTATTTAACCAGAAATGGAGAATTAACACAATGCCATTGGAGTGGCGGAAGAGTACTTTGATCCCTTTGTATAAGAATAAAGGTGATGTCCAAGATTGTGCCAACTATCGAAGGATCAAACTAATGAGCCATACTATGAAACTTTGGGAAAGAGTGATTGCACAAAGGCTAAGAAAAATTGTGGATATTTGGGATAACCAATTTGGGTTTATGCCGGGAAGATCGACTATGGAGGCAATATATCTTATGAGACAAACCATGGAGAAATATCGGGATCAAAAGAAAGATTTGCATATGATTTTCATTGATCTGGAGAAGGCGTATGATAAAGTGCCAAGAGAGGTACTTTGGTGGGCATTAGCAAAGAAGGGTATTTCAAAGAAGTATATTGATATTATCAAGGACATGCATAATGGAGTTAGTACTTGTGTACAGACTAGTGTTGGGAAGACTGAAGAGTTTCCTATAAAGATTGGAGTGCATCAAGGTTCGGCACTTAGCCCCTTTCTTTTTGCTTTGATAATAGACGAATTGACGAGGTCAGTCCAAGATGATATACCAAGGTGTATGTTATTCGCAGATGATATTGTGCTGATTGATGAGACAAGAGAGAGTGTTGAAAGTAAATTGGAGTTGTGGAGACACACTTTGGAAGCTCGAGGTTTTAGACTGAGCAGAAGCAAGACTGAATATTTGGAGTGTAAGTTTAGCAGAGTTGGAAGTAGGGAGGCAGGGGCGGTGTCATTTGATGGAAATATTGTCCAAGCTTCTGAGTTTTTTCGCTATCTTGGATCCATTATCCAAAATGATGGAGAATTAGATGGAGATGTGGCTCATAGGATTAAAGCATGTTGGTTGAAGTGAAAGAGTGCCACAGGGTTTCTATGTGATCGCGGCACGCCCCATAAATTAAAGGAAAAATTCTACCGCACGACAATTAGGCCGGCACTGTTTTACAGCACCGAATGTTGGGCCGTGAAACAGTGTCACGTGCATAAGATGAATGTGGCGGAGATGTGTATGGTTCGATGGATGTGCGGTCATACAAGAAATGATCGATTGGGGAATGAGGTGATCAGAGGTAAAGTAGGAGTTGCGCTCATTGAGGATAAAATGAGGAAAATCGTCTAAGGTGGTTTGGACACGTGAGAAGGAGACTGAGTGATGCACCGGTTAGGAGGCCGGAACAGTGGAGAAATGATAAAATGGCGAGGGGTAGGGGAAGACCCAAACAAACTTGGATTAGAGTGATTGAAAATGATATGAGTTTACTTGGAGTGGATGAAAATACAGCGTTGAAGAGGCCGGAGTGGAGGGCAAAAACCCATGTGGGGGGTTGATTTTTTATTTTTATTATTATTATTATTTTTTTATTTTTTTATTTTTATTTTTTATTTTTATTTTTTATTTTTTTATTTTTTATTTTTTTTTTATTTTTTATTTTTTTTATTTTTTTATTTTTTTATTTTTTTATTTTTTTTATTTTTTTATTTTTTTATTTTTTATTTTTTTATTTTTTATTTTTTTAATTTTTTTAATTTTTTAATTTTTATTTTTATTTTTATTTTTATTTTTATTTTTATTTTTATTTTTATTTTTATTTTTTATTTTTTTATTTTTTTATTTTTTTATTTTTTTATTTTTTTATTTTTTTATTTTTTTATTTTTTATTTTTTTATTTTTTTATTTTTTTATTTTTTATTTTTTTTTTTTATTTTTTTACACGATGACATAGGAGGATTCATACTAGCCGACCCGAAATTATTTTGGGACTAAGGCTTTGTTGTTGTTGTTGCTCTTAATCAAAGCTCAAATTTGAAAAAAAAAAAAAAAAAAAAAAAAAAGTTCATTTTGAGACAGATGCGGAAACATTTTGTTTCCTTAAATTACTTAAAAATCCAGAAACATCACAAGACACGATTCTGATGACTAGGAATCAAGCGCTTTCCACCATTCACTACCTTACTGGACGGAGGGAGTCTAAAAAAAAAAACAGATATTGTGCTAAATTACTAATGTTCAAACAAGTTGACTTAAAAATTTAAGCAAAACTTAATTTTATTGTATTTATTTTTTTATTTTATTTTATTTTTTGAGTTTGGGGAAGTAGGATCTTTGTCCAATTACATGAAGCTCCACCTTATCTAGCTACAGCCACAAGTATTTTATTTGATTTTTGTCACAGTTGCCCGAAAAAGCTTCCACCCATACTTTGGCAACAATAAGAAGTAAAACAACATTATACATTTGTCACCTTTTAGGGTTCCGACCTGAACAACTTATGACCTTTAGAGGGCGTCATGTCCAGCAATAAAATGTTTCAATCCCAAAGTTCTGCAAGCTTAATAATCTAGCAATATCTTCTAGATATTTATATCGTCAAAAAGATTGAATGAATATGAATATGTTTTCAATGATGTAAGTTCTGGAATCACACAGATCTCTCATTCAGAACGATGTGCATAATACGTTCACTCTAGTTAATAATGTAAAGGTTACAACTATACCTGGACCGTGAACAAATAAACCTTTAGTGCAATGGACAAAGCCAGTTGCAAGAGAAAGATCCCTGCCACGATCAGGAACCAACTTTCACCTGCTGACTTGATGTGGTTTTTTAAATTAAGAGCCACAAAGGTTGCTGACATGAACCCAGCAACACCTGCAACTACCCATCTGAATATCTCCAAAGGCACAATCGACAGACACTGCATCCCATGCCATCAAGGAGCAAAGTTAGCTACTAAAACATGTACCATCAGATAAAAATTTTGACATGTCTATGTTCTAAACATTCTTGGATCATTTTACACAAGAAATTTCACATATTTAAGGTTTTTCAAGGCCAACATCACTATAGCTAAACCAAAATGCACTGAAGTTAGTACTCCCTCCGTCCCTAAATGTTTGTCCTATTTCCCCTTTTCCTTTGTCTCAAAAAGTTAGTCCCATTTCCAAAATTAAAGCTTCAAAATCACTAAATTTTCAAAACTTGTAACATTTAGGGACGGAGTATTACATAACGGCGGTGTATATTATCAATAATTTTTAAAGCGTTCGTAAAAATAACCAAAATTAAAGCTTCAAAATCACTAAATTAAAATGTTTGAAAAGTCAAATGGGACAAACATTTAGAGACGGAGGGAGTAGTATTTAAGGTTTTTCAAGGCCAAAGTCACTATAACTAAACCAAATTGCACTGAAGTTAGTAGTATTTTCTACCAGATTAATAGATAAGAAACTTCAGGAGCATGACGTGAAATTATCATTAATAATATCTTCAACAGAAAATTTAAGTTTATGCCAAAACATAGTTTTTCCTTTTACATGTCTATAGACATGCCATACGCTAAATACAGTTAAAGATCTGTCAACAAGTAACAAACTGGATATGAACAGACTCCTTTCACTCCACTCAGAGTCTATTTTGCATGAGTAGAAGTCAACATGGGACTCACTCAAGTCAAAATTTAGTATATAGCTTAATTAGGTTTTGGAAAATTAAAGCTCATTTGTATAAATTACATCAAGAGAATACTATGAATTGCAAGTTCTATGACTTCGTGGAAAACAACTTTACCGGACTCTTTTCTCAGAAAGGAATAATAAGCAATAATCAGTACATACCAAAGCTGGAATGAAGATGAATAGGGAGTAGCCGTAGAGACAAAAGAGCTGAACGAGGCCTGATGGTGCAGAGAAGTATTTGAGAATCACATACAAGCCAATAGGGACAACAGTGACATAGCCATAAAACAGACCAGCAGACCAAGTCACCAGATTTATGTCGTAATTCCATTCTTTATCCTGTAGTTTATGCGCGACATAGGTGACAAATGTACCAATAGAAGCTGCCACAAAAATCAAGGAAGTGCAGATCCAAAATGGTCCATACCTGCCCATTTAAATTTAAAAGAAATTTAAGATCATACATCATTTTGAGATGGTCAAGTGTAGAGTGAAAATTCAAAACTAGAATCATGATGAAACCATAAGCAACTAGATATTTGAGAGATTCAATAGTCCTGGATTAATGGTTACTATTCGTGAATAACTTTTCATGCTATTGAGATTAATGGTATTTAATCTACATACAGGATTACACCTGATGTCTTTCCTAGACATTTCTCCCTTACGCTGTTCTTTTTCATTATCAAAGACAGTTTATCAACCCATGAACAGATTTAAATATAGTTTATTTAAAACCTTTATCAATATATATATATACTCCCTCCGTCCCACAATAATCTGCAAAAAAAAAACATTTTGGGCGTCCCACAATAATCTACAAAATTCCAAAATGGAAATGAGACTCACTTGTCATACTCACAACAATTACCCATTTACCTCACTTTCTCTCTCCTACAAACTATCTACACTCACAATACATCATCTTTTCACTTTTCTCCTTAATTCTTGTGCTCATCCCATTTTGCATATTATTGTGGGTCGGAGGGAGTATACTAATATATACTCCCTCCGTCCCATTAGTATTAGCACAAACACTGTTTGCGCGGGAATTAAGAAATATGATATTTTAATAAAATGTTGTGAGTGTAAAAGAATGAGTGGAGAGAGAATGAGTGGAGGGTGTAATAAATTATAATGGTGTTGTGAGTATTAAAATAATGTAGGAGAGAGAATGAGTGGGGTTGGGTAAATATTTTATTAATATAAAGTTTCCTTTTTGGGAGTGTGCGGATATTAGCGGGACGCCCAAAAAGGAAAGTGTGCTAATATTAGCGGGACGGAGGGAGTATATGTGTGTGTGCGCGCGTATACACTCCCTCCGTCCCACCTCAAATTGCAAAAAAATCTTAATTGCACCGAAATTAAGGAGTATATAATATTAGGGTGTTGTGAGTATAGATAGTGGAGTAGAGAATATTAGTGAGGTAGGAAATAGTAAGTGGGTTAGTTGATGTGAGTATGACAAGTGGGTCCCACAAATTAAAAAATATTATAAACATTCAATTTTTAGATTTTGAAATTTCTAATGGGACACCAAATGGGGTAATATTTGCAATTTGAGGTGGGACAGAGTGTGAGTGTGTGTGTGTATGTGTGTGTGTATACATATGAACCAAGAGATCAATCATGTAATAGATATAACTAGAAGAAGACAATTAAGGAAACTTACAGATCTGGGTTGTCAGCCGTCTTCTCATTGAAGCTCCCCCTAAAGGGAAAGAGTGAATCTTTAATCCTCTCTAAAACATCTGATGTGTCAACATCGAAGTAGGGCTGGTATGCAGCAATTGTGAATGCCCGAAACCAACCACCTTGCTGTGGTTCATCAGAACCAGATACCGGCTTTGAGAACGTATCTACAGATACGAGTAGAATTGTGAGACGGAGCTCAATCATTAGAGAAATATATCACAAAGAAATATCAAGAAAACAGGGAGGGAAAAGGGTGCATAACAAAAATACTCCCAATGTTAACAGACTAACAACCAAAAGAATTAATCATGAAAAGGAATTGTCCAAATTTTCAGTCTATTGGTCAAAAGTATCACCAAATCACCATAGAGTGTCGAATTTATCTTCTCTTGTAATTCTTTCAATGATAAGAAACATCCAGGTCATGCCAACATAAACAGTCTCTTTTTTATTTGTTTTTTTTTCACATTTCAGGGAGGGGGGGGGGAATGCAAGGAGAATACAACAACAAAGCCTTAGTCCCAAAATAATTTGGGGTCGGCTAACATGAATCCTCATATGTCATCGTGAAAAAAGGTTTTTGAAAAAAAATAATAATAAATAAATAAATAAATAAACAAATAAATAAATAAATAAACATACAAATAAAAATCAAAATCAAAAAAACAAAAACAAAAATCAAAAAAAAAAAAAATCAACCCCCCACATGGATTTTTGCCCTCCACTTCGGCCTCTTCAACACCATACTTTCATCCACTCCAAGTAAACTCATATCATTTTCAATTACTCTAATCCAAGTTTGTTTGGGTCTTCCCCTACCCCTCGCCATTTTATCATCTCTCCACTGTTCCGGCCTCCTAACCGGTGTATCACTCGGTCTCCTTCTCACATGTCCAAACCACCTTAGACGATTTTCCCTCATTTTATCCTCAATGGGCGCAACTCCTACTTTACCTCTGATCACCTCATTCCCCAATCGATCCTTTCTTGTATGACCGCACATCCATCGAAGCATACGCATCTCCGCCACATTCATCTTATGCACGTGACACTGTTTCACGGCCCAACATTCGGTGCCGTAAAGCAATGCCGGCCTAATTGTCGTGCGGTAGAATTTTCCCTTTAATCTATTGGGCATGCCGCGATCACATAGAAACCCTGTGGCACTCTTCCACTTCAACCAACCTGTTTTAATCCTATGAGCCACATCTCCATCTAATTCTCCATCCTTTTGGATAATGGATCCAAGATAGCGAAAAAACTCAGAAGCTTGGATAATATTTCCATCAAATGTGACCGCCCCTGCCTCCCTACTTCCAACTCTGCTAAACTTACACTCCAAATATTCAGTCTTGCTTCTGCTTAATCGAAAACTTCGAGATTTCAAAGTGTATCTCCACAACTCCAATTTACTTTCAACACCCTCTCTTGTCTCATCAAATAGCACAATATCAAATGCGAACAACATACACTTTGGTATATCATCTTGGACTGACCTCGTCAATTCGTCCATTATCAAAGCAAAAAGAAAGGGGCTAAGTGCGAAACCTTGATGCATTCCAATCTTTATAGGGAACTCTTCAGTCTTCCCAACACTAGTCTGTACACAAGTATGTTATGAGCAGACCTTGTACAGGAACGCGTCACAGGCCTTCTTATGACTGGAATGGAAGATTTAGAACGAGATGGCTTAGCTATGGTGATGGCTGGAATGAACCGGAGAAAATAAAAGATAGAGAGCTGATGAATAAAGTAAATATATATTAAGTAGGAATTTTAATTGAGAATTTCCCAAACTTCCTGAGATATTCTTTGCCTCAAAACTTGGATGCCAATTCCATTATTCAACTTGCCTTTTATAGGCTTTACAAAGATTAAAAATTTAATACCACAATTAATATTATCTTAATCTGCAAGAGTAGTTGAAAAGTAAATCCTTATCCCTAACTGATGTTTGATTTACTTGACTCCTGACTTTCCCCCTTTTGTCTGTTGTCTTTCCCTTTCTTGCGTTGGTACTGCAACCCTATGAATGCATCATTACTCCCTCCGTTGAGATCAAGCTTGTCCTCAAGCTTGAAATTAGGGAAGTGAAGGCGGAACTCATCAAGATTCTCTCAAGTAGCATTATCCGGATGTATGCATGTCCACACAACTAGCACTTCTTTTACTCCCCTGTTGAGGCGTCCACGTAACACCTCATGCGGTTGAGGCAAAAGCTTTCCATCCTGTAGGGTTGGGAGTGCGGGGGTTGTTGTTGGTGGGGTGCCCTTAAATTCTTTAAGCATCGAAACGTGAAATACATCATGAATTTTGCTTCCTTCTGGGAGAGCCAATCTGTATGCCACCAGACCAATTTTCTTGATGATTTTAAACGGCCCAAAATATCTTGGGGATAGTTTAGCTGAAGTGCGCTTTGCTACTGTGAATTGGCGGTATGGTTGTAGGCGAAGCCAAACCAACTGACCTTCATTGAAAGTAACCTCCCGATGGTGATTATCATGAGCATGACGCATTCTCTCTTGAGCCCGGATGAGGTGACTCCGAGCGTCACTCAAGATTTCATCCCGATCCTTCAAAGCCCCATCCACTGCATCGATTTTAGAAGAACCTGGTTCGTAGGAAACCAGTTTTGGTGGTTCCCTTCCATAGACTACCTTAAAGGGGGTGGTACCTAAAGCTGAGTGAAAAGAGGTGTTGTAGCAATATTCCACCCATGGTAACCAGTCCACCCACCTGCGAGGATGATCCCCAACCAAGCATCTGAGATACATTTCAAGCGTGCGGTTGACTACTTCTGTCTGACCATCTGTTTGCGGGTGGTAAGACGACGAAAAGGCCGGTTGCGTGCCACAAATCCTGAAGAGTTCTTTCCAAAATGCACTTGTGAAAACCGCATCCCTGTCACTGACAATCGTTTCAGGCAATCCATGGAGTTTAAAAACATTAGAGAAAAAAGATTGGGCCACTGTTGCAGCTGTGTAAGGATGTGACAATGCCATAAAATGCGCAAATTTTGAAAAACGATCCACCACCACATAGATCACTGATTTACCTCCAACCTTGGGTAGGCCTTCGATAAAATCCATCGAAATATCGGTCCAAATGTGTTCCGGAACTGGCAGGGGCTGCAGCAAACCCGCTGGATGCAAGTTTTCCCATTTATTTTTTTGACAAATTGTACAATTGATGACAAATTCCCGGACTGAAGAAATCATACCTTCCCAATAAAATTCACGTTTCAGCTGATGCAGAGTTTTCTGGATCCCCTCATGAGTAACGTTGTGGACTGCAGCCAAGATGGTAGAAACAAAATCTGAGTTGGGTCGCACATAGATTTTGGATTTGTAATAAATCAGTCCATTACGTACAGTCCAATTGGGATCATCAGCTTGTGTTGCTTTAGCGAAAACATCACGTCCTTCGATGGAGTGTTGGTAGTCTTGCTTCAAATCCTCCATTAGTTGAGCGTGAACTAAGGTGACTGCCATTAAAGTTGCTTGTTCGGTATCACGCCGGGATAAAGCATCTGCCGCTTTATTCAGCTGGGGTTTGTATTCCACTTCAAAATCAAAACCCAAGAGTTTGCTCATCCAGTGTTGTTGTGGGGAGGTGGTGAGGCATTGTTGCAGCAAATACTTTAGACTATAATGATCTGTTCGTATCACGAAGGCGCGCCCCCAAAGATAATGTCTCCAATTCCGTATTGCCTGCACTAGACCAATTAATTCTCGCTCATACGCCGGTAGTTTAAGGTGGCGATCTGCAAGTTTCTTGCTGAAGAAAGCAATGGGATGGCCATCTTGCTGAAGCACTACGCCAATTCCAACCCCTGATGCATCACACTCAATCAGGAATGGCTTTGCGAAGTGAGGTAACTGCAAAACAGGCGCACTTGACAAGGCATTCTTCAGCTTCTCAAATGCCATTTGGGATTCACTAGTCCAACAGAAAGAATTGCGTCGAAGTAGGGCAGTCAAAGGCGCTGCATATACTCCAAAATTTCGGATAAATCGTCGGTAGAAACCGGCGAGTCCGAGGAATCCCCGAAGACAAGTAGTCGTGGCTGGTACCGGCCAGTCAAGAATAGCCTGAATTTTTGAGTTATCCGCTGCTACCCCCTGGGAGTTAATCACATGGCCGAGATAGAAGACCTCGTGCACCCCAAAAACACACTTCTGTCTTTTGAGGTATAATTGATGGAATTCAACTAAACCAAACACAATTCTAATGTGTTGCAAATGCTCCACCCAAGAATGACTGTAAATTAAAATGTCATCAAAAAATACTAATACAAATTTACGAAGATAAGGCCCAAATACCTCATTCATTAGAGCTTGGAAGGTTGACGGTGCGTTGCATAGGCCAAATGGCATTACAAGAAACTCAAAATGTCCGTGGTGGGTGCGGAATGCAGTCTTTTCAACATCTTCTGGGCTCATCCGCACTTGGTGGTACCCCGAGCGTAAATCAAGCTTCGAGAAGAAGCGAGACCCATTAAGTTCATCCAAGAGCTCATCAATGACCAGGATAGGAAATTTATCCTTGATAGTTTGTGCATTCAATGCCCGATAATCCACACAGAAGCGCCAAGAATTGTCACTTTTGGTAACCAGCAATACTGGAGAGGAAAATGGGCTTTGACTTGGTTGTATCAGCCCCTTTGCAAGCATCTCTGAACATTGTTTCTCAATTTCATCCTTTTGCAATTGCGGATAGCGATATGGCCTTACTACCACCGGATCTGTACCGGATTTTAAAATGATGTTGTGATCACACATTCGCGAGGGAGGCAATGTTGTGGGTTCAGAAAAAATGGAGCCAAAGGAGAACAAAATTTCCTCCATCGCCTGCTCATTAGAAATTGTTGGACGTATGGAGTGTAACAAGACGCCGTTTGGCGGAGTTTCACCTGTCCATGTCACGGTCCGTCCCTGCAATTTAAATGTAACTCTCTGCTCCCTAAAGTTACACATAATATCACCCAATTCCTCCAGCTATTTCACTCCAAGAATAATATCAAAGCCAGTTAATGGTAACACAAAAAAATTTATGAGAAAAGAAGCACCATCCTTACTAAGTTGTACTCGTTCGCTAACTCCTATACCCTGAAGTTTTTCGCCATTCGCTACGGTCACACGGAAGTCTTGTCGAGTTGTTATTGGCAGCCCAAGGGAGAGAGCAGTTGTTGTGTTGATAAAGTTGTGGGTGCTACCTGAATCAATCATTGCAAGCACCGAAGTATTTGCCACTCGTACGTGCACTTGGAGAGTATTCGGGTGACGAAGTCCAGCCATAGCATATAGGGAAACAATAGGCTCAGTCTGATTGTCAACTTTTTCTTCATCTTCATCATCATCGTCCATCCAAAGGCAAAATAATCTTTTACATTTATGCCCAGGGACATAAGTTTCATCACAATTATAGCAAAAGACCCTTTGCTCGCCTTTCCGCAGCTTCCGTTTTGGACAGTCGCTTTACAGTTGGGGGTAAAGCTGTGCGTAGTGGAGTAGAACTCGTGGCTGCTGCAGTAGAAATTGTGGCGGCTGGTTGTTTGGCTACGGGTGGTGGTGGTGGTGGAAAGTTGGAAGCCATTAAAGGAAGATATGGCTGCTTAGATGGAGTAGAAGTGCATAGTTGTAGTTTTTTCCCAAAGAGCCTTGCGACACTGATTGCCATTGTCAGATTCAATGGCCTTTGATACTCAACATCTAGTCTCAAAACTTCATCTAGTCCGGCTGTGAAAATAGAGACTTGGTACTCCATACGTAGCGCTGGAACCCGTGATAGCAGATTCTGAAATTCCTTAATATACTCCTCAACTGGGCGGCCTTGTTGCTTGAGGTTTGTCAAGTCGCCCAATGGATTCGCACCTCCTGGGGGGCCAAATCTGTGAATGCAATAATCTCTAAAATCTTCCCAAGAAAGATGAGACAGATCTTGGCGTAAGTGGTGATACCACAATTGAGCTTCTCCAGTCAAGTAGTATGCAGCCATTGAAACTCGCCTCGCCGGTGGTATATTCTGGTTCATGAAGTAAAGTTCACAACGATAAATCCAACTGAGCGGGTCCTCTAGCCCGGAGAAGAGGGGAAAATCCAATTGTGGTCCTTGATTATTTAATGCAGCCACAAAACCCATAGTTTCCTGTGTGGCCGCTTGATTAACAACTGAACTTGTTTCCTCTTGCTGTGCTTTTCCTCTGTCTTCAAGCAGTTTGCCCATCATCGCTTCTAGACGGCTGACAGTGTCCTTCAGGTTGGAGAATTCTTCTTTTGATGCAAAAGAGTCGCCCATGACGCCGGCAATGGAACCAATGTTATGAGCAGCCCTTGTACAGGAACGCGTCATAGGCCTTCTTATGACTGGAATGGAAGATTTAGAACGAGATGGCTTAGCTATGGTGATGGCTGGAATGAACCGGAGAAAATAAAAGATAGAGAGCTGATGAATAAAGTAAATATATATTAAGTAGGAATTTTTAATTGAGAATTCCCCAAACTCCCTGAGATATTCTTAGCCTCAAAACTTGGAAGCCAATTCCATTATTCAACTTGCCTTTTATAGGCTTTACAAAGATTAAAAATTTAATACCACAATTAATATTATCTTAATCTGCAAGAGTAGTTGAAAAGTAAATCCTTATCCCTAACTGATGTTTGATTTACTTGACTTCTGACTTTCCCCCTTTTGTCTGTTGTCTTTCCCTTTCTTGCGTTGGTACTGCAACCCTATGAATGCATCAAAGTACTAACTCCATTATACTTGTCCTTGATAATATCAATATATTTCTTTGAAACACCCTTCTTTGCTAATGCCCACCACAGTACCTCTCTTGGCACTTTATCATACGCCTTCTCCAAATCAATGAAAATCATATGCAAATCTTTCTTTTGATCCCGATATTTCTCCATGGTTTGTCTCATAAGATATATTGCCTCCATAGTCGATCTTCCCGGCATAAACCCAAATTGGATATCCGAAATATCCACAATTTTTCTCAGCCTTTGTGCAATCACTCTTTCCCAAAGTTTCATAGTATGGCTCATTAGTTTGATCCCCCGATAGTTGGCACAATCTTGGACATCACATTTGTTCTTATACAAAGGGATCAGAGTACTCTTCCGCCACTCCAATGGCATTGTGTTAACTCTCCATATCTTGTTAAATAGCGTTGAATGCAAGGAGAATATACAATAATAAAAAGAGCAGGAAAAAGAAATTCAAAAGAAGAACCAAATGTAATCTGCTTAAACACTCACCATACACAAAATGGCAGGCTCCAGATCTACAACTCAACTCACCCTTAGTCCCAATCACTTTATGTTGGCTACATGATCACTTTTCACAGTTCAATTTTATCCAAAGCAAGGTCATCTTACACACCACAATCATTTCTATCTTTCTATAGTATTGTACAGATAACCATGTTAGTTTTTGGTCTTCCTGACCTTGATAGCTCATCTTGTTAGCATGTTCTTACATGGTTGCCCATTATTTAGTTCCATAAGGTAACTTGGTATAGTAGTTGTCCTACGAACTCCGGTTCCAACGTAGCAAGTATACAGTGATCATATCTCGTGATGCACTTCTCACTACACATAACCTAATTTTATTACTCGTATATGAATATTATTGTCTCTAACCTCTCCATCTTGATCAATAAGTGCTCAAAAGAATTGACTTGTTACTTGTATGGCAGTCCCTGGCCACCTGATATTTCCCCAATGGCGCAAGATTTTCTCCAAATAGCACATGATGATATGTAAAAGGCCATGTATATCAAACACTTCGAACATCATCCTCACTCATAGTATGTTAATCCCAACTAATCCTAAAAAGCATCAGGAAGTTTGATTATCAAGCCCATGAGGAACTAGTTTTGTATATAACTGGACACATTCCTAGATCTCCCATACCCTTCGGGAAATAGACAGAAGATAATATCAAACTATTAGGCCTCACATTTTCTCGACATACTCCACCAAGTGAAACTCTCATCAACCTGTAGACATGTAGCACAAAAGTAAACAACAATAGAGGGAAAAGCATTGCAGCCTCAACCCTTGAAAATCTAACCATGGTCTCCCCAACCCCCGAAACCACACCTCCAATTAAAAAGAGAAAAGGAAGCAAACTCAAGAGTACGATCCCCAGCTCCTCCACCTACCTCCAAACCCTCAACCCTTGAAAATCTAACCATGGTCTCCCCCCCCCCAACCCCCGAAACCACACCTCCAATTAAAAAGAGAAAAGGAAGCAAACTCAAGAGTACGATCCCCAGCTCCTCCACCTACCTCCAAACCCGTCTTAGCTTATCATCAAATTGTGTAACATGAAAACACTCATGGTGATCTTCTCAAAAATGAAACGGCAAATAAGAAACCCAGCCAGAAACTATGATTCAAATCCTTCAGTGCCTCATGGGCCACATAGACCACACAACTGCTAGAAGGGGCTTTCCAATTTTATGCTTCAGAAATCTTATCCTTCTAATCTGATTTTACTCAATTGTAACAATCTAGTAAAACCTAAAACATGACTAACGAGTCTAAAGTCTCTAACCTTACAAGTATGGGTGGCAAAATGCATGTTTCGGTAACCCAATGGTTTTATCCATGAAAAATACAATGCTTTAAACCATTGTACATGATACAATGTACAAGAGTTCAAAGCATGATAACATCTTAATGGGTAAACCTGTTGGTAAGAAATTGCCACCCTTACATACAAAACGTATCCTTATTCACATGACCAGGATAAGGGTCAAATACAGAACTCTAACAAACCATCCCATTAGCAATAATATCTGAGAAACCCGCACTCCTTACAATCAGACAAGCATGGAAAGAAAGTGAACCTAGCAGGTTCAAACAATCTCCCTAGTCAAATCCATGGAAAATCTCCAAAGCTCATTTTCCTCAATAGATCATCATTCTTTACTAGGTTTGCTGATGACCGACTGTAGTTACTGTACTCCAACAAATCACTGCCTGGTCTGTCTAGAACTTCTCACATAATGATAAATAGAATCATGTAGCAGCTCCAATAACTGCACTAGACAAAATTCCTCTCTTTGTACCTTAATGTAAATAAAATCCATTTGTCTATTGTACTTAGTGTTGCTTAATTAAAGCTTCCTTCTTAAGCTTACACAATAGACAACATATGATAGAGAGCGAAAGATCCTAATATCCAATGACATTGTTTGCATAAACAAAACAAATGTGCGGTTATTGCAAACTTTAAGTGAGTGAGAAGCAATATAATCCGAAATTTTTAAACAAGTGCAAACACTGCTGTAATGCAACTTCTAACTAAAACAATCACAGATTGGAAGGGGAGGACTAAAACAATCTTATCGCTTTACCACCAAGGATTGTTTAAATCATTTAATCCATGACAATCACCGATGGGAAGGGGATGGAGAAGCTACAAATGGCACCATCCTTATCGACAATTCATAAGGGGGATTAATGCTAAAAGAAGAAGTCACAGAGAAGCTTTATAATTAGAAACAACAAAGTCAAAGTCTCTTACTGCCTACTACTTATCTGGCCATAACTCCTCTATATTCCTTCTCATGATATTCACGTCTATACCATTCACTCAACCTCTATTTAGTCTTTACTCTCGAGGTCCGAATCCATGACAATCTTTTTGGCATTAGACTACACCCAATAGCAATCTCCTTTAATATGAGTGCCGAGCACTGGAGTCAAGCTAGTCTTCAAATGTGGGTAGTCCTTAAGACAGTGGGCCCCTTCTCGCCTATGTTTTTTCCTTCTTCCATCCCTTTTCTCCCGGTACACTCACTAATCTCCACTCCTTGTCTCTAATTAAGATGTATATATTTATCCACCTTTATTGCATAACTAGCGAGCACAAAAGGTGCAACTAACTTTCGTAAACCTTTGCAATAGCTTTTGAAGTCCAAAACCGAGAGAATAAAATTGAACAAAAGAAGAATTCTAACTTTTCTCCTGACTCACTTGCTTAAGCTTCTTTCATAGACAAGAAGCGAGAAGTGGGAAGCAGATTTTCCTAATATTCTCCATTTCTCTCTCCAAAAACATGGAGAGAAGAAACAAACGTTTTTGATAGGAAGAAGAAGAAACATACTTTTAATTTTTAAATGGAGTTTTTGAGTTTTGATATTCCCCTTTCGCTGTGCCTCTATTGCTTAAGATATTAAATTTGATCAGTAACTAATTGTAGAAAAGGAATACATATCTCCTGGTATTTCCTTCTCAACTTCCAAATAATATGTAAAGATGGTCACTCCTCATTTCATTGACCCAAACAAGGTTAAGTAAACCAAGACCCATCTTTCTTCTTTTCAATTATCTTCATTTCTGAATGAAAATTGTTCTCCTTTTCTCTTTTCTTTATAACTTTATGGTGTTAAACGAGTACGAGAGTAAATTTTTCAAACAATCAACAAAATCATTTGGAAACTAAATGAAGAGATAGAATTAGGGTAATCGCAAGGTGCATACGTAAAAATGCATATCTTTTATATGTTACACCTATAAAAGATATGCATGTAACTAACAGAAATGATGAGTACTGTATAGGGGATAGCAACAATCAACTCGGATCAAGAGGAAATCTGGAGGTTATGAGCAAACTGACGTGAGGAGAGAAAACATAGAGTTGAGATTTGAGAGAGCATGGGGGAAGTCTACAGAACTGGGCTTAGCAAGGAAAATGTACGCAGACAGCTAAGTTTATAGCGCCCTAAATATAATAATGGTTAGAAATCAAGTGATTATCCACATAGTCTATTTGACGTTAACTTTCCTGATATATTTTTTTACCTTACTGGTACTACTTAAAGCCCTTGCCAAACCTAGGTTATATTCTTTCCTTTTATTTTTTGGCCAACCATAAACAATTTCTAGGAAAGTGGAAATAATTATCAGCTTTGTGGGGGATGAGACTTGAGCCCCACTTAACTGCACAAGTTAGGACTTCTTTGCTACATCGGCCACACTGGCACTCACATACCTAATGCCAATATCCAATAGGATGGAATATACTGCCTCTAACTGACCAACTCATTTGAAACAGGACGGAGGTTGCAATTCTTTGTTAAATAGGCTATTTTTTAGTCTTATTGTGTCCTAGTTTCTGGAAGGAGTGCACTCACCCTAGCTCTCCATTTTATTTCAATAAATGCATAGGAGGATGCGTAAACTCCCCCCCCCCCCTCACCCCACCCCGGCGTAGATTAGCTGATCTCGGTTGGATCCCACCCCTTAGAAGTGTTCACTGTTTTGATTACCAAAGAACTTTTTGAAATAACTTATTCGTATATAAAATTTGGAATATAAATGTTGGACTTTATAAATTTAAAGGAGTTATCTGAAATTTAAGCTCAAGTATTGTAGAATTGTATGTTTTTGAAGTAAATCTTTGTCATAGTGCTTTGTCTCGCAACAATTACGGATAACAAACAGCTCAGTTCCAAACCGATTACTGGACTCCTAGCAAAACTGAATTTAGAGTGAAGAACCCGCAATCACCAAATAATTGAAAACACCATAATTGCTTTCCATTAAAGACAAATTCTGGGTCTATAACTAGCCCATTAGGAACCATTCAAAAACCATATAATGTCAGCCTGATTCAAAGCCTTTGCCCACGCAATAGAGTTGGTTTCAAGTCTCACTAGCACACAAACGTGACAATCCTTCCCACTTCCCAAGATAGTAGTCGTTGACGATCGATAAATATTTTTACTCAAGGCAAAAGAAGAGTGTCAGTGTTCGAGAAGCACGTAATCAAAGAAGGAAAGAAGATAAATGCTAGGCAGGTTAGAGCAAAAATATTTGGGCCATAAACAAAAACTCCATCATGAGATGGAGCCAAACATGGCAACGGTTAATTGTGTACAATTCTTTCCTAACTATTCCATGGGCTTCACAAATTTTATTCATTAGATCCAAATTTTTCAGACAGACGTTTTACAATTTGTTAGACATCAAGCTTTCTTCCTATGAATCTTATTAGAGTTTAACAGTTAATTTTATTATTTACTTTATAATTTTGATATACTCTCTCCGTCCCAAATAAATGCCGCATTTGACTTTTCAGAAAATTGATGGGTAGTGCTTTACTTGTTTGTACTTTAGTTATTCCTATATAAAATTGCACTAGAACTATTCCATTTTTTAGAAACGCGACACTTAGTTTGAGATGGAATGAGTAACATTTTCTTTTCTAAATTAAAAAAAAAAATCTGCATGATTTCTTTCGACGGTATGATTGATCTACGTTCATATAGAATTACATTATACCTCTAGCATATTTGTTTACTTAATTTGGTCATCTACATTTGATAGATTACAGGTGAAAATCTTCAATTCTTGATTCAAACAATTAGATTTATTCAAATTCGGCTCCTCTCCATTACACCTTCGGACACTCGACTCAATTTCACCAAAATCACAATTAGATATAGGCAGTGTTAATGCGATTCACTTATTGTTGTTAACCATAATTAATGAGTAATTAATCCCAGGGTATGTTTGGCAACTCAATTCCAATTCATTGAATTGGAATTGAAAGGGTTAAATTAGTTCCACGGAATTCATTTTGTTCTTCCAATTCCAAATCCAAGTCTTGGAATTGAGGTTGCCAAACATACCCTCATAATATTTCATCAAAGAGGTGTCTAGTGAATATTAGCTCTGATGCTTGGACTCTTTGATTTACCCCGCCGTACCCATGTCGGACACTCCTATTTTAGTCTTTTTGACAAGGGTCCAACCAAGTAAACCAAAGAGTCCGAGCATCATAGAATATTAGTCATTAATTTAAAATTTTGATATATGTACTCAACTAACTCATTATCCGATGAAATTGGGTCGAATGTGTAATGAAGAGTAAACAAGTCTGTTTTATTATGTACTTTATATTTCTTTATTTTCTAGAATAAGAAAATCTGCATTATTTTGTTCGACGGCATGGTTGATTATTTTATCATGGAGGCTTACGTTGAATATCTATTATATCTATTCACTTAACTTTTAGTCAGTCGTCTTACCTTCGAAAAAGTATAATTGAATAATTTTACCTATTCAATTCTTATAGTCCTTACTTTCATAAATCTGACGTATCAATGATTCTTACGAGTTAAACCTAGTCTGTGACAAGCTAATCAACCTCCATGTAAGCTCAATGATTCTTACGAGTTAAACCTAGTCTGTGACAAGCTAATCAACCTCCATGTAAGCTCAATGATTCTTACGAGTTAAACCTAGTCTGTGACAAGCTAATCAACCTCCATGTAAGCTCACGTAATAGGTGCATCACATCAATTAACGAAATATGCCAAAGCAAAGAAGGATTAGTCATTTCCGTGATATGAACTAGGTTACCAGCTGAATCTTCAACCATAATGTATTTATACTATGTGTTTAAAAATGCAATTCTAAAAGGCCCATACTCATTTTCATCATCATCCTCATCTTCTGTTTTCATTTTGGACACCCAGTAAAATTTATATGTATTCAATGCTTGGTTTGCTAACATACTAAATTCAGCTACAGAGTGTTAATATCTAAGCATAATATACATTGCGGGAGCCTTCTCTATCACCTTAAGGTTTTAGAGAAGTTGGTTACTAGGATTCGAACTTTGAATCTTCCCGCTTCCATTTATCCTAAAAAAAATACAAAGGGTACGTATTGGCCTAATTGCATCCCTATACTAAAATCCATGTATACACGTGAGGGGGTGTTAATATCTAAGCATGATTTACATTGTGGGTGCCCTCGGAGTTGGTTACTTAACACAGATTTCAAACATATTTGGATTCTGAAATGCACCACTCAAATTTATAAGTCCTCCATATCTTAAGTTTCGGACAACCCCCCCCCCCAAAAAAAAAAAATTGATCACAAATTCAGGACGGTGTTATTTTCCAAGTGAACAAAGTAACAGTAAGAAGAGTGTACAAGGACAATCAAACAGCAACCCTCTTCTACTATCACCCCAATCAAGAAAGAAACATTGACGAGTCCTTTATTAGTGTCCATTGGAACCTTGGCATACCCAAACTCCGTTGAGTTCATTTTCTTTCCACTTCAACTGAAATATGACCTACACCTTTCCAGATTTGTAAACCCTATGATGGATATGACTTGAATTGGGGTGGCACGGTCGTGCCTTGTGGCATGGTACAGTCATTCACTTCACTGATGATTGAACAAATCCGGATTGAGGAGTAAATTTGGGATGTTGAGGTCAAGACACGACCATGTGAAGCCCTTACAAAAGAATCAGATGTTATTGGGATTTTGCACGACTGAGCCCGTCAAAGGGTACGATCATGCTAATCAAAAATCGAGATGAGCCGGGCCGAACTAGTCCTAGGGTTTTCAGTAACTCTGTTGTCTAGGTTTTAGATAGTATAAATACTCCCTATCCCCTAGATTTTTTCAGTAGTTGAATTGCTCATTTGTTTCTCTCAATTTGGATGCATTCTGTCAATTTGTTTTAGTGATCTAGAATTTGTCCACACAATTGAGATCTGTAATTTGTAATCTTGGATCCGCATATCAATAATATATGTTCTCCCTCTACCCATGAACGTAGCTAACGCGAGTTAGTAAACCACGTAAATCTGTGTGTTCTTGTGATTGTGTTCTTTATTATCTGCTATTTTCTCTGTCGGTTACAGCACCCTAAACCCCGCGTATGGAAGTTCCATTCACTACGACCACATCATGATCAATAGAAAGCAACTTTTTATGACAGTCAATCAGGAGAGTGCACAAGATCCAGTTTCGCCACATATGTCTAAACCTCATTTAATGACATGATTGCTGCCATCAATGCCGTTCATCCTATCAACTTCTTGGGAAATCAAAAAATGGACACTCATAAATTTGCTAGCTTACAAGTTAACCTCCCCAATTTCTTGAAAAATAAAAAATGATTACTCAATATGGAGTAAAGGGAGTACCTCTTTCCATTTATTATTTTTAAAGTACATACTCCTGATTCAGAAAATACCTATGGGTTGATGTATTCCTCAATAGTTGATTGATCAGACTTTTCAAACTTGATAGCAGGATAACGTATTCTTCATCTGCTCTACAAAAACTATTGATATTTTTTTTGCAATATATGGATGTTTGTCCACTTATTTTATGTATCATCCAGCTTTGGAACATGAGATTAGAGGATGCTAAATCAAACAATCACACATTCTTGGAAGGAAAAAAATAGAAAATGGAGAACATATACAAAAACCAAAATCAATGCAATGTAGAAGCATTCATATGCACAATTAACTGCAAAACATCATCAACAATTGACATGCATACCATCAGCATCGCGAGGTGGCCCAGAAGCGCCGCCGATCTTCCCCTGAGATCGAGATGGTGGAAACGTCTGCAGAGTTG
Organism: Adenophora triphylla var. japonica; assembly: GCA_022495995.1. NCBI lineage: Eukaryota > Viridiplantae > Streptophyta > Magnoliopsida > Asterales > Campanulaceae > Adenophora > Adenophora triphylla. The sequence goes on from JAFEMH010002999.1 coordinate 157,081, forward strand.
AATCTGCAAACCCGAATTCGCTACCAAATTCTCAAAACATATTCACAACAAGATACAAAGAAAAGAAACAAACAATTACCACTAAATTTAACGGAGACTTGGCCAGGAGGATCTGAAACTGCCTGCGAGAATTACAATGGGAGGAATTAGATATTAAATTGGGGAGATCTAATTGAAGATAAAAGGAAAAGAGAAATACAGGAACAGATCCGGAGACGCTTTGATTGTCGATGCTTGTATAATTGCTTGACATCATCTTGAATCACTACTCTCCTTTATCTCCAATGGTGTGTACAGTGTTTGTGGAGGAAAGTCACCGCCGGGAGGCTTTTATCGGTCTTTTTCTCTTCTCCGGCAGTCGTCGTTCGGCTACAGTGGGGACACGGTTAGATCTCTTCTCGTCTCGTTTATTTATTGCGTATATTTATTGTTTATTATGATTTTCTCGTTTCTGAAAACTTAGTTACGAATCATAAACAATCTCTCTCTCTATACTCCCTCCGTCCCGGACCTATGTGCTCGGTTTGACTTTTCACGTAAATTAAGGAGAGAGTATTATATTAAAAGTGTTGTGAGTGTGAAATAAAATAGGAGAGAGAATGAGTGGAGGGAATAGTAAATTATAATGGTGTTGTGAGTATTAAAATAATGTAGGAGGGAGAATGAGTGGAGGGAATAGTAAAGATTCCTTTCCATTTTAGGAAATGTGCACGTAGGTTTGGGACACCCAAAATGGAAAGTGTGCACGTAGGTATGGGACGGAGGGAGTATATCCTTAACGCCTCAGCCCACCCGTCAAGCACATGGAAAGCAGAGAGTAAGTAGTTCGGTTCAAATTGTTGTGCGAAATCGAATCAAACTAAAACACGTGGTTCAATCCAAATTGCGGTGCGGAATTGAATTAAACTAAAACATGTGTTTTAGTTCGATTTTCAAACAATAGTTGTTTAGTTCGGTTTCAAAAATTATTAAATCGTATAATTCGGTTTGATCTGCGATATGTACTCTCAAATCACAGTTCGAGATCGCGAGACCGACCGATAAATCAAATCATCAAACCGTTCAATATTAATCGTATATATGCATATGTTTTATCTTCATCTCACATTTAGATTTGAAAATTCCTAATTCTTTTCATAAATTTTAGCCTATAACCCTTTTTCTTTTGGTTAATTTTTCTGTAATAATGTTAATTCACTTTTTATCACATACTATTACAAATACTCAAATGGCATGTTGTTATCATAAATATTGAATCACAATTTCATTTAAATTTTGAATATCTTCTTTATGTTATGTTTGAAAAATTCAAACAAACATGACAATGAATTATGTAGTCTGAAACCATATTATAATTAATGGATTAAGCCGTGTTCTATTTCATGGTTTAAACAGCGGTTTGGACCGTAAAATCAAACCACGATTCGAACCAAATCGAAACAAACCATGGTGGTTTGGTTCGGTTCGATTTAAAAAATTTCATGGTTCGATTCAATTTGATATTTTTTCAAACCGATTACTAGTGGTTCGCTTCGTAAATTTTTCTAAATCGAACCATTTACACCCCTAATGAAAATGGAAAGGGATGACAATTTATAGGTGTTAAAATACATCATACTCTCGTTACAAACTACTCATAATTCTCATTTGAAATTGAAAAAAAATAGAAATATTAAGGTATTATAAGTGTAAATAATGGGATAGAAGAGATAAAAAAGAAGTGTGGTAAAAAATAGTAAGTAGATAGTTGTTATAATTATGACAAATTTGCACCATTATTTAAAAGTATTAAAAAATTGTTATTTTATAGTTTTTGCAAATTTAAATGAAACACTCAAAATACTAAATTTTGCAATTCTAAATGAGACAAAGGAATCACTTCCTCCGTCCCTCTAGAAGTTTCACTATTTTTAGAGTGGCACAAGAATTAAAAAAAAAAAGTAATGAGTAGAAAATGAATTGTGAGAGTGAAGAAGTGAATAGGTATGACAAGTTTGGCCCACAATTTAAATATATAAGGGGAAAAAGTTATTTAATATGACAAGTGTTACCCACAATTTAAGTATATGAGAGAAAAAAGTGAGTGAAATTGACAAATGGGGCCACATTTATTACCATTTTAAGAAATATGAAGCTTTTAATGGGACACTTATTTGAATAAAAGGTGAAGCTTCGAAAGGGGCGGAAGGAGTATAATCCCTCCGTCCCGCCCGAAAGGGCAATTTTGCCTCCTAGCACGGAAATTAAGAAATGAATAAGGAAAGTGATGTAAGAAAGAGAAAAAGGTTAAATGTTGTGAGTATGAAAAATTAAATATGAGAGTGAATGAGTGGGAGGAATAGTTAGGAGAGAGAATGTTGTGAGTGTAAAAGTAAAGTAGGAGAGAGAATGAGTGGAATAGGAAGAGTATAAAAATAATAAAAACTTTCCTTATTGGGGTTATGCCCTTTTAAATGGAATGTTCAAAAAGGAAATTTGTGCCCTTTCGAACGGGACGAAGGGAGTACATTTTAAAAAAATGAAAATTTTATAAATTTTTTTATTCAATGGACTCACCTTCATACTACTAGAACAAATTTTTCACTTATTATTCTCTATCATATTTTCTTTTTCATATATTACCTTTCATGTTCACAACATTATTTTATTAACACTTTTCTAATATTTGTGCACCAACTTTTAAAATGTGTGATTTCAACTAGGAATTAGAGACTAGGTTCTAAATTATGGATTAACTTACACGGGTTTAATTTTTTTAATTTTTGTTATTTAATTTTTGTTGTTTTTTAACTTTGAATTTGAAGGAGCGAAAATATGAGGTTTTCCTTACCAAATAGTTAGAAAAAAAATTAGTGAGCGAAAATATGATTCAGTAAACGGTCTGTATCAGCCGTAATACAACAATACTCCCTCCGTCCCGGTCGAAGCGTCACTTTTTATCCAAAATGGCGTTCCGTTTATAGCGTCACCCTTTCCTAAAAAGGAAACTTTTATTAATATTTTATTATCCCATCCACTATTCCCTCCACTAATTCTCTCTCCTCTACACTCACAACACTTTTAAAATTCACTATTTCCTCCACTAATTCTCTCTCCTATTTTTAAATTACACTCACAACATTTTTTCTTCCCACACTTTTCCTTAATTTGCGCGCCACCCCTAAAAGGGTGACGCTTCTACCGGGACGGAGGGAGTATGTTATAATCCAGCAACTGTAACCTGAAACCACGAACAAACGACTAGTCAGGATTGTATACGGCTAAAACCCTCCGGCGTGATGAGGAGATATAGCATCAAGTTTGTTATAAACTGTATTAAATGACTTAAATCTCAAATAGTGAAGATAACATTACCTTTTTACGCTGGATGTAATCTAGTATATATAGTGGTGCTTTGGGATTGATAGGAATCCCTTAAATCGTGGAGATAATGTAGGCATAACGCTCTCCGTGATTGTAAAAGACGGTTATAGATTGAGTCGTGGATAGACGCACGTTTATGTATGTCGAGGTCGCCTGAATATTCGAGGTCGACCTGACTTCGTGCCTTAGTCAGCCAAAGATTGTACAAGTAGATGATCGTATGTCGCACGAAGCTAGGTCGAGAACAAGGATGGTCGGACAATGAGCGAGGTCGACGAATCGATGTTGTTAGGTCGCTGGGGCCGTAGTAATTGGATTGGCCCATTCAATAGTTGTGTCTCAGAAATGTTGGGATTTATACGTTAGGCCAGCCCCGTCACTTTTATTCCATTCAGTGGCCCCTAACTTTCTGAGTGGACTTTGTCGATCAGGAAGTTATGAGATATTTTGTGATGATTCACGTTGCTCGCTGTTGGAGGTCGATTGGGTAGACGTAGGCCATTGTCGAAGATTGACTTTTGGCGGTTGGATGTATTGTTTAATGCGCCGTAATTCTCGCCATAATGGTACGGTTCTGGCGATTGAACAACTGCCTTGAGAACGGTTATAGAACATATATTCTAACATTGTAACGATTATGTCCCCCACCCTTTCTAATTCGGGTAAGGAAAAAGAGGCGTATAAAAGGAAGGATTCCTTTCCTTCTCAAACTTTACAATTCTTTAGCAAACAAATACTCCAGCAAGAACAAAAGCAAGAAATTTGAATTTCTAGCGTAATCGAGCTTTCTGATTCGTCGTTGAGTTCCATCTTCCCCAAATCATCAAAGTACCCTTCAATTTCTTTGTTTTAGGTTTACTTTCATATTTCCCCATTTACTCTGCCATGGCTATATCTTTTGGCTTTGAGCTAGGTGTTAGTTATGGGTATAACTGCATAAACTTTAGGATTTACAAGATGTTAGAGGGTCCAATGGAGGGAATTGACCATAGAGGAGTGTATCACCATTCTGGATAGTTGGAGCTTGTTCTATGGCGAGGTAGGGTTCCCAGCTGATAAGAGTATGGGGGATTTGGAGGCAGATGATTCACGAATTGTTCATTTTCGTCTCTTCAATAAACTAATAGACAACCTCATAATTTTCTACATTAAGTCCAATAAACCCCCCTTCCCTAGAGAGTGGTTAGGATTCCCAGGAGAATCTAGGTCGCCCTTAGATAGTTCGGAATATACTTCAACTAGGTCTGATTCCCCTGTTTTTGTGTCTTCTATAGATATGGCAGCTCAACAAACTTCTACCTCTTCATCGTCGAGCTCTTCCTCAGGCAATATAGTGGACAAATTATGCTCGACCGTGGTCCCAGTTCGCAATGAGAGGGGATATGTGGCCCCCAAGCCGGCAATAGGGAGGAAGAATGCAGAGTCTCGTATCAACATTCTGCAAGACTTCTTTGAGGTCTCTCGTGATGACTTCCATCTTACCCACTTTACTGAGAGGCAAAGGAAAGCACAGTCTTGGATACACTAGGGCTTGAGCAAGTCCAGCGTGGCCTTCTACTATGGCCCATTTGAGGCCGGGCTACCCCTTCCTTTAGATCCCTTTATCTGTGAGTTTCTCGAGTGCTTGGTTGTTGTCCCTATGCAGTTGGGTTCCAATATCGTGAGGGTGTTGGTTTATTTTGCCATGGTTTGTAGGTTTGTAGGGTATGAACCATGTATGCACGAATTTAGGAGGTTCTTCAAGATGGTGCAGAACGAAAGGACCTTCGGGATAAGCGCCCCAAAACTGTTTACCAACTTGCCTAACAAGGTTTCTGGGTGGAATAGCCACATGATCCTTGTGAAGAGTAGGAAGGGATGTGAATTCTCGTTGCCTGAGGCGGACACGCAGCCTATGCCGGAGGATGATTACTGGGTCCCAGAGTGGAGCGGGGAGCTTACTCGTAGGTTGACATTAGTGGATCGAAGGAGCACTATAAGTTGGGCGACATTGGGGTCGGACAAGTACTTCTTTATTCAGGCTGGCATGATGCTGGGAGGAGATGGGGAGGTAGCCCCTTTAATGTCCATAATTCGTAGCCTTAGGTACCCAATTTGCGTGATATATGAGAGGGAAAGGTTTGAGTCCCAATGCCACTTCTGCAAGTAGAAACCATGCCATTGCAGGGGCCTATTCCACTATGGCGGTTAATTGCTCAACTTGCTTTGGTTTTTATGTAATTTTCTGTCATTTTGTTCATGATCTGCCTTGCTAACTGTTTTCCTTTGGTCTTGCAGTCCTTACCCCCGAGCAAGAAGCCAACATGAACAAAATTGTCAACCTCGGAGATAGCAGGAGAAATAAGAAGGCACATGGAGCTGACAATGCTAGGGCCAGCCGAGAGAAACAGGCCATGGATAGGAATGCTTTGCTCCCCAAAGCAGGAGTGGGGATGATCCCCGTAGATGGGACTGGGTCGGTGGAGCCCATCAAGCAAGACCCCCAAGTGAAAGTTTTGGGGAGAGGGGGAGGTCGACATGTCGACCGAGATAGAATCGGGCCCAAGCCCAGGCAAGTGTCAGCTGGGGCAGACCCCCACAATATTGTCGATCTAGAGCTCGACGCTGACGAGCCAGAAGAGGTTGAAGCTGACCTCCCTCTCAGTCGGCTTAGGAAGAGGTCCCGTATCGACCTGGAACTTGAGCAAGCTGGCATCTCTAGGGCACCAGGCTCCACTTCAAACCACCCTCCTGTAGGTGTTAGTGCCCTAGGCCTATAGAGATAGACCTTTTATGCAATGTCATTGTTCATTTATATAAGAGATTGTTTCTTTGATTATTATATGTGTTTGCATATTTAGTTATAATAATCGTGTCCCTAGTACTTATGAAGCACTAGTATGATGTCTAATGGATAATCATGTGATGATTATATGCATGGAGATGCACATTAGATTCATGGGTACTTGTTAGAGAACAAGGTACTGGACTTGACCCATTATGAGATTTATGTCATGGTCATATGTCATAATTAAATCTCATATAGTCATATCATTGATATCCTTTGACCTGAGATTATCATCGTCTTCTGCTCGATAAATATCATGTTTGATATAGTTTAACGTTGTCTTTAACCGGATGACAATAAGGGCTATCATTGGCATGGTATGATTCTTGTTGGGAAGAATGATAAGTCAAGATGGAAAATTGTCCCTCGTAAAGAGAGATGTTTGCTAGGCCACTCGTAAGTAAGATTGATGTAGTGCATGGCCATGCCCGAATGAATTAATGTGATTAATATCATTCGATTAATCAATTTACTTGGTAACGAGAAAGCATTGAACAATATGAGTTGACGTGGACCATGACTCATGTTCAATATAACATCGTGTGACAATGGGATTGTGATATGTTCTATGTAGGAAAATCGAACTTGATATTATACTATTTGGGTAGGCATGATGGCTTGCTAGAGTCCGCTCATGTCTTATGAGGATCGATGTGATCGGACTCATTGCCAACATAGTATAGTCCTATGGGGTCACACGCATCGAATGAATTGTCAAAAATGAAATTATGGATTCTGGTGTGTTGGGCGACCGCCCAAGTGGCCATGGGCGACCGCCCACAAGTCAATGGTTGACTTGGGCGACCACTCAATGGTCATGGACGATCGCACATGTTATTTGAAAACTAGGCATTGGAGACTGTCTAGATGGGCGACCGCCCTTGCCCTTATGGGCGACCGCCCATGTTGGTTTTCGAATAAGGGGATTAGGCGCTGTACACATGGGCGACCGCCCAGCTCCTTATGGGCGATCGCCCATGTACGCTGAAACGCTGAAACCGTTTTTGTTAAGGGTTTTAATAGGGTATAATATTTATAAGGTATAAATAGTATCCCTCTTCAACCCTAGCAGCCAAGTGACGTTTTTGGTTTAGGAGAAACACAAAATATTGATTTCTCAATTGTGAATTGGAAATCAAATCACACTAATTCCATAATACTTCATAGATTGAAAGGAGTTTCAATCGAGGGATCTAGCAATCCTCCTAGAACTGTTCTAGGGTTCGTTCATCGCGTGGATACACATAGAGGATCTTCGCTCTTCAAGATCTTCCGTTCGTGATTCAACAATTGTTCATCAAGGATTCCCAAGATCGTCAATCTGGAGTTGGGTCACGTTTATCAACGACAAAAGCACTCAAGGTTGATATTTCTATTTCATCTTTCTTAATTAATCATCTAGAACGGATTCTAGGGCTTTGGGTTTTCGAGTTATTTGCAATTTTCCGCTGCGCATGGACCCTCGAAACCCAACAGTGGTATCAGAGCCCCGTTCATGATGTTTATATTAGAAAATCATGATAATTAGATAATGGGATTATGTTAATTTTCATGATGTGTATGATCTAGAATGTGAAATTGTATGAGTTTTGCTTGTGAAGTAATTGTATATATATTGATATACCATGATTATGAAATTGAAATATATGATTAATATGATTAATCTAGATATGGGATGTCAATTTCATTAATATGATTAATGTGATTAATCTAGGATATTTGTGAAGTGTTACTTAGTATATTGGCTGGACACCAAAACATTCCCCACAGGCACTTCGATCGATGGAAGTGTGGGATAAATTTGGAGCACGTGGCCGCGTACTAGTAATTACTGATCAAATGTGATTTATGTTGTATCATTCCATGTTCATAATTATGCTCATATAGTTTTCATGAATCAACCTTGGCATGTTAATTGATAAACATGAAAATTGAACCTTCTTTGTAATTTGAGTTTATTTTATGCCACCCATGTTTAAACACTTGTGAGTACACGGATAGTTTCATGTAGGCTACGCCACAGCGAGGTACATTGATTCTATCTTTGTATGATTAAGATGAGCAAACAGTGATTGCTATACGTTTAACATGGTTGAACTCAATTAGGCTATCAAAACAGTTTTGGGCCTAAGGCATAAGATGAGATTGAAACATGTGACATATGATGTCTATAATCTCATAATGATCTAAGAGTCATATATAGATATGATTGATAAATGTTATCTACCTTTTTAGTTTAATTTTGAGCTTGATCGTGCTATAGCCGACTTGAAATTAAATTAAAGTTGGGTCTTAGCCTATTAAATTATATTATGCATGTTTGTATAAGAAGGTTATATAATTTAGTGGGAGTATTTGTGAAATACGTTAATTAATCTTTTAAATGAATTGGTACTTATATGTTGCATATCTTTGTAGATCAATGGTTGTAAACACTAATCAAAACATGTCACTGCGATCAGTCCTTGAGAAGGACAAGTTAGAGGAGAATGTCAACAACTATGTGGATTGGATCCGCAGTTTGGGAATTGTTCTCAAACAGGAAAGGAAGTTGTACATTCTTGATGGACCCGTTCCACCCGAGCCTGCGGCTAATGCAACTAAAGCTGAAAAGGACCAACATAAGAAGCATGTGGATGATTCTATTGATGTTGGTTGCTTGATGCTTGCTACCATGTGTAAGGCCCTTCAGAAGGACCTTGTACACATGGAAGCTTATGATTTGGGAAATTATTTGAAGGAAATGTTCCAGTTGCAAGCACGTACGGAAAGGTTTGACACCATGAAGGCTCTTCACTCATGCAAGATGATTGAAGGACAACCTCTTGGTCCTCATGTGTTGAAAATGAAGGGTCACCTCGAACACCTTGAGAGGCTTGGGTATCCTATCCAGTTAGAGCTGGCTACGGATATGATATTGCATTCACTCCCTGAAAGTTATAATCAGTTTGTTCTAAATTATAACATGAATGGGATGAATAAATCTCTGTCTGAATTGCATGGGATGCTAAAGAATGCGGAGAACAATATTACCAAGAAAACCAATCAAGTGTTGATGGTGAATAAAGGAAAGGGGTTCAAACCCAAGGTAAAAGCAAAAGTTGCTAAACCGGAGGCAAAGGTTGCCGTTGCTGAGAAGCCTAAACCCCAAATCCCAAAAGGATGCGGTGTGCTACCATTGCAAGGAAACCGGGCATTGGAGGCGTAATCGCAAGCTTTATCGTGAAGGATCGAAGAAGAAGGGCAATGAGATTGCCATGACTTCAGGTATCTATGTGATAGATATTTTACTTTCTACCTCTAGTTCTTGGGTATTAGATACCGGATGTGGATCTCACATTTGCCTAAATGTGCAGGGACTAAAGAATAGAAGGTCGCTCAAAGAGGGTGAAGTAGATCTACGGGTTGGAAATGGAGCAAGAGTTACTGCATTGGCCGTAGGGACTTACGAAGTCACTTTACCTAGCGAATTAATTTTAGTTTTAAATAACTGTTATTATGTTCCGGATTTGAGCAGAAACATTATTTCAATTTCATGTTTAGACAATGAGGGTTACAATTTTCTTATTGCGAATAAGAAATTTTCAATTTATTTGAATGACATGCTTTATTGTGTTGCTTATTCTTTTAATGGTCTTTATGTCTTGGATGTTGAAAATAATGTTGATAATATCTATCATGTAAACAAGAAATCCAATCCAAATAATGTGAATGACACATATAAATGGCATTGCCGTCTTGGGCACATAAACGAGAAACGCATCTCTAAACTCTATAAAGATGGATATTTAGACTCATATGATTATGAATCATATGATGTTTGCGAGTCTTGTTTATTGGGCAAGATGACTAAAGCACCTTTTACTAAGAGTAGTGAAAGGGCTAGTGAATTGTTGGCTCTCGTACATACTGATGTATGTGGACCAATGAATAGCATTGCTAGGGGAGGATTTCGGTACTTCATAACGGTCACTGATGACTTATCAAGATATGGCTATGTCTATCTGATGAAGTACAAAAGTGAAGCATTTGAGATATTTAGAATATTTCAAAGTGAAGTACAAAATCAACTTGGCAAAACTATTAAAACACTTCGATCCGATCGAGGTGGTGAATATTTGAGCCAAGAATTTGACGATCATCTTAAAAGTTGTGGAATTGTTTCAGAACTTACTCCACCCGGAACACCACAATGGAATGGTGTGTCTGAAAGGAGAAATCGAACTCTATTGGATATGGTTCGATCGATGATGAGTCAAGTTAACCTTCCTATTTCCTTTTGGGGACATGCACTGGAAACAACTGCTTTCACACTTAATAAGGTCCCTACTAAATCGGCTCCTAAAACCCCACATGAGATGTGGCATGGAAGAAAGCCTAGCTTATCTTTCATGAAGATTTGGGAATGTGAGGCTTATGTAAAGAAATTGGTTTCTGAACATAAACTTGCACCTAGATCTGATAAATGTATTTTCGTTGGTTATCCTAAGGAAACGAAAGGATATCAATTTTACAACCAATTCGAGAACAAAGTGTTTGTTGCTCGACACGGTGTCTTTCTAGAGAAAGAGTTTCTCTCTAAAGAAACTAGTGGGAGTAAAATTGATCTTGAAGAAATTCAAGAACCTGAAAATGACATAGAGCCAATGGTAGAGACGGAACCAAATTCACAAGCTGTTGTGGAACCGGTTCAAGATACACAAGTTCTTCGCAGATCGGATAGGATACGATCCGAACCTGAGAGATATAGATTTCTCATGACGGAAAGTAATGAAGTAGAAATCATTGAGAATGATGAACCTACTTCCTATCAAGAGACGATGTCCACTCCTGATTCGGACAAGTGGCTAGGAGCCATGGAATCCGAAATCAAATCCATGTACGATAATCAAGTTTGGAACTTGATTGATCCACCCGAAGGTATAAAAACCATAGGGTGCAAGTGGGTTTTCAAAAAGAAAACCGACATGGATGGGAAGGTACATACTTATAAGGCTAGGCTAGTTGCTAAGGGGTATAGGCAGATTCATGGCGTTGACTATGATGAAACCTTTTCGCCTGTAGCAATGATTAAGTCTATTAAAATCCTAATTGCCATAGCCGCATATTATGACTATGAGATATGGTAAATGGACGTCAAAACAGTGTTTCTTAACGGAAACCTACTTGAGGATGTATACATGATACAGCCTGAAGGGTTTGTCGATCCAAAGGATTCTAACAAAGTGTGTAAGTTGTAGAGATCCATTTATGGATTGAAGCAATCTTCCCGGAGCTAGAATCTACGTTTTGATGAATCAGTCAAAGAGTTTGGCTTCATCAAAAACGAAGATGAACCTTGTGTATACAAGAAGATAAGTGGGAGCATAGTGCTATTTCTGGTGTTGTATGTCGATGACATCTTACTCATTGGAAACAATGTTCCTGCACTTGAGACTGTAAAGTCCTGGTTAGGAAAATGTTTCTCAATGAAAGATATGGGTGAAGCGGCTTATATCCTTGGTATCAAGATCTATAGAGATAGATCAAGAAGGATAATTAGTTTGAGTCAGAGTACATATATTGACAAGGTCCTTAGAAGATTCCGCATGGAAAATTCTAAGAGAGGGAACTTGCCAATGGGACATGGCATTACTCTTAGCAAGACTCATTGTCCTAAGACAAATGATGAGCGAAAGAGGATGAGTGATATACCATATGCTTCGGTAATTGGGTCTATCATGTATGCCATGTTGTGTACTAGACCTGATGTCACGTATGCTCTAAGCGCAACGAGTAGATACCAATCTGATCCTGGTGAGAACCATTGGATAGCAGTCAAGAATATCCTTAAGTACTTGAGAAGGACTAAGGATGTATTCTTGGTATTTGGAGGAATGGAAGATGATCTGGTTGTAAAGGGTTACACAGATGCAAGCTTCCAAACCGACAAAGATGACTATAGATGCACCGGTTTTGTGTTTATGCTAAATGGAGGTGTTGTTTGTTGGAAGAGTTCCAAGCGCAGCACCGTTGCCGATTCTACAACGAAGTCGAATACATAGCAAAGCATCGGATGCGGCTAAGGAGGCGGTTTGGATCAAGAAGTTCGTTAGTGACTTAGAAGTCGTTCCGAGTATCACTAACCCGATAGAGCTTTTACGTGACAATAATGGTGCTATTGCCCAAGCAAAGAACCAAGGTCACATCGCCGATCCAAACACATTTTGAGACGTTTCCACCTCATTCGAGAAATGTGAAAGGGAGGACGTCAAGATATGCAAGGTACCAACGGATGACAACATTTCGGACCCTCTCACCAAGCCTTTACCACAAGCTAAACATGATGGTCATGTTAGGTCCATGGGTATAAGATACATGAATGATTGGGCCTAGTGCAAGTGGGAGACTGTAGGTGTTAGTGCCCTAGGCCTATAGAGATAGACCTTTTATGTAATGTCATTGTTCATTTATATAAGAGATTGTTTCTTTGATTATTATACGTGTTTGCATGTTTAGTTATAATAATCGTGTCCCTAGTACTTATAAAGCACTAGTATGAAGTCTAATGGATAATCATGTGATGATTATATGCATGGAGATGCACATTAGATTCATGGGTACTTGTTAGAGAACAAGGTAATCGGACTTGACCCATTATGAGATTTATGTCATGGTCATATGTCATAATTAAATCTCATATAGTCATATCATTGATATCCTTTGACCTGAGATTATCATCGTCTTCCGCTCGATGAATATCATGTTTGATATAGTTTAACGTTGTCTTTAACCGGATGACAATAAGGGCTATCATTGGCATGGTATGATTCTTGTTGGGAAGAATGATAAGTCAAGATGGAAAATTGTCCCTCGTAAAGAGAGATGTTTGCTAGGCCACTCGTAAGTAAGATTGATGTAGTGCATGGCCATGCCCGAATGAATTAATATGATTAATATCATTCGATTAATCAATTTACTTGGTAACGAGAAGGCATTGAACAATATGAGTTAACGTGGACCATGACTCATGTTCAATATAACATCGTGTGACAATGGGATTGTGATATGTTCTATGTAGGAAAATCGAACTTGATATTATACTATTTGGGTAGGCATGATGGCTTGCTAGAGTCCGCTCATGTCTTATGAGGATCGATGTGATCGGACTCATTGCCAACATAGTATAGTCCTATGGGGTCACACGCATCGAACGAATTGTCAAAAATGAAATTATGGATTCTGGTGTGTTGGGCGACCGCCCAAGTGGCCATGGGCGACCGCCCACAAGTCAATGGTTGACTTGGGCGACCACTCAATGGTCATGGGCGATCGCACTTGTTATTCGAAAACTAGGCATTGGAGACTGTCTAGATGGGCGACCGCCCATGTTGGTTTTCGAATAAGGGGATTAGGCGTTGTACACATGGGCGACCGCCCAGCTCCTTATGGGCGACCGCCCATGTACGCTGAAACGCTAAAACCATTTTTGTTAAGGTTTTAATAGGGTATAATATTTATAAGGTATAAATAGTATCCCTCTTCAACCCTAGCAGCAAAGTAACATTTTTGGTTTATGAGAAACACAAAATATTGATTTCTCAATTGTGAATTGGAAATCAAATCACACCAATTCCATAATACTTCATAGATTGAAAGGAGTTTCAATCGAGGGATTTAGCAATCCTCCTAGAACTGTTCTAGGGTTCGTTCATCGCGTGGATACACATAGAGGATCTTCGCTCTTCAAGATCTTCCGTTCGTGATTCAACAATTGTTCATCAAGGATTCCCAAGATCGTCAATCTGGAGTTGGGTCACGTTTATCAACGACAAAAGCACTCAAGGTTGGTATTTCTATTTCATCTTTCTTAATTAATCATCTAGAACGGATTCTAGGGCTTTGGGTTTTCGAGTTATTTGCAATTTTCCGCTGCGCATGGACCCTCGAAACCCAACACCTCCTTCTCAAGGTCCTTTACCCGAAGCACTGAAGAAGTGCAGGCCATAGTGGAGAGGTTGAGCGATGTCCCTCCTCTCACGGGCATCAATAGTTTGAGTTGCCATTACCCCGATCTGGGTTTGGGACATATAGTTGTGAGGAGGGAAGCGGATAGGGACCTGCTAGCCCAGTTTGTTGAGGAGGGGCTCACGCCTGAAGATTATAATGATAGGTCGGGCCTCCTTGCCTCCGAGGTAACACTTATTTGTTTGCTCTGTTTTCCGTTTGTTTCATTTGTCTTTGGTCGTCGTAGATTTGATCGTCACCTCACTAACTATCTTTACTCGTTGGTGAAGTCTCTTGCTCTAATGGATCAATCCAAGTACAGCTGGTGTGCTGCCAATGAGAAGTAGATTGCTTCTACTAAATACTCCTGAAAGGCTAGGGAGGCTGTCGAGCTTAGGGAGAAGTTAGTGGATTATGACTCCCAATGCCGGGCTATTCAGGCAGCTCATTTCAATGCAAAAAAGGAGCGAGATGAAGCTCTGGTTGATTTGAGGGTGGCAAGGGAGAAGCTCACTCCTCTTCAAGCTTTGGTTGACTCTCTAGCTCCCATCAAGGCTGCGTTAGAGGAGGAGGTGGTGCTGGCCCGTCAGGAGAAGGCCAAGGGTGAGGGGCAAGTCGAGAAATTGTCTGGTATGGTACAAGACCATACTAGAAGAATGGAACAAATTATCAACGACTACTAGACAGCTCGGCTCAGGTGGGAGGAAGAGGCTCAAGCCCGGGAGAAGGTTGTTGTGGAGAAGTTCAAGAATAGTGATGAGTGTTACGGCATCATCGTGTCCCGAGCTAGGGATTTCAATGTTGACAAATTAGCCCAATGGGCTTCTGAAGATCGCTATGACGATCAGGCGCGCAGCGGCCACTTCCTTGTGCCTTTCAATGACAATGATCTGGCCGTGATTGCCTAGCAGGATGCTGAAGATGGGTTAGAGTCGTGGGTCGCCCCTCCAGTTGAGCCAAGAAATTTCAATGCCATCCTTAAGGAGCTCGAGGAGGCTGATGATATTGATGAAGATGATGAAGTCACTCAAGATCAAGTCTTTGAGGAAGTTGAGCATCAAGGGCAGCATCAGCCTGGGCAAGGGGAGCAGCAGGAGCAGCCGAGCCACGATCAAGAGGATTGATCTTTTTTATTTTAATTTGGTTTTATAATGGACAAGTCCCAAACATCTTTACTTATTGTCTTTAGTTTGCCACTGCTTTGGCCCGGTTTGGGAGGCAGTTAACTTGAAATATTTTGTATATAAACAACTTCTGACCCGCTTTTGGGGGACTTGCTTACTCAATGCTAGCTGATTTTCGAAACATTTTGCTTTGATCCATGTTTCTATTTTTTTTTTTGTCGAACTACATTAATTTGGAGATCGACCAAAGTATTAGTTGGACCAATTTGCCATAACGAAGCTGACCAAGGTTTTAGTCGAACTTGTTTTGAGAATGAGACTGACTTGAGGCTTTGATCGAGCCCGTTTAAGGAACAAAATTGACATAATTATTCAATCGAACTTGTTTAATAACGATGTTGACTTAGTAATTTAGTCGAGTCTGTTTAAGGAACGAGTCTGACATAAGTTTTCAGTCGAACCTGTTTAAGAACGAGGTTGACTTAGAACTTTAGACTAGTCTGTTTTAGGAATGAAATTGACATAAGTCTTCGGTCAAACCTGTTTAAGAACGAGGTTGACTTAGAACTTTAGTCGAGTTTGTTTAAGGAACGAGGCTGACATAAATCTTCAGTCGAACATGTTTAAGAATGAGGTTGACTTAGGACTTTAGTCGAGTCCGTTTAAGAAATGAGGCTTACATAAGTCTTCAGTCGAACCTGTTTAAGAACAAGGTTGACTTAGGACTTTAGTCCAGTCTGTTTAAAGAACAAAACTAACATAATTCTCCAGTTGAACCTGTTTAAGAACGATGTTGACTTATGACATTAGTCGAGTTTATTTAATATTTTGAGATCGACTAAGAGTCGGACCTGAATTGAAACGGGTGCAAGTATAACACAGTTTGTAAATAGAACTTCTCGCGGGTAACCCCATTTTATTGATGAAGTAGATCGTTACATAGAGAGCTCAATCAAAAATAATATTTAATTAAGTGGCTAGCATGCCAAGTATGTTTCAACTCGTCACCACCCGGATGGCCAATCATGTAGGTCCCTTCCTTGACAATTTTGGTGATGATGTAGGGTCCTTCCCAATTCGGAGATAACTTATTATGTTCAGCTTTCCTTCCAGTTACCTCGATCTTCCGTAGGACGTAGTCCCCAACATTAAACGACCTCTTCTTGACATTCTTGTCGTGATAACCCTTAGTTTTTTTCTTGTAATTGACCATTCTAAGCTGAGCAGTCATCCGTTACTCCTTCAATAGGTCTAATTCGAGTAATCTGTTGGAGTCATTCTGGTTTTGATCAAATAAAGCCACCCTTGCTGTAGGAATTCGTAGCTCGGTAGGTGTCATGGCCTCCGACCCAAATGTAAGAGCAAATGGGGTTTCCCCTGTAGGCCCCCAGGTGGTTGTGCGAACTGCCCAAAGAGCTAGGGATAGTTTGTCCAACCATCTGCCAGCTCGACCAACTAGGCCTTACTTAGTGTTGTTAATACCAACTTATTGGCCGCCTCCGCTTGCCCGTTGCCTTGTGGATAAGCAACTGACGATTTCCAGTGTTTTAGTCCCAATCTCTTCATTTTCGTTTCAAAAGTTGTTGAGAATTGCAGCCCGTTGTCTGAAACAATTGAATGTGGCTCCCCAAAGCGACACCAAATGTAATCATGGATAAAGTTGATGGCGTTTTCCTCTGTTATTTTTGCCAAAGGTTTTGCCTCAATCCAGTTGGTGAAGTAATCAATAGCCACGATAACATACTTACAATTTCCTCGAGCGGGTGGGAAGGTTCTGATCAAATCAACCCCCAAATGTCGAACGGCCAAGCTGCGATCACATGTGTTTGCTCAGTTGTAGGGAGCCTTGGTAGGTCGGCATATCTTTGACACTTATCACATTTCTACACGAATTCACGATCATCCTCCCTTAAATGAGGCTAGTAATACCCCAAGGTGAGTATCTTGTCTGCCAAAGTTCTAGCCTCAGGTGTCCACCACATATTCCATTATGTACTTCGAGCAAGAGTTGAGGAACTTCCATAGGATGAACACACCTTAATAACATCTTCACGAAGGATCTTCTAAACAATTCGTCCTCAAGTATAGTGAAACTAGGGGATTTCTTCCTTATCATCTTGGCCTTCTGCTCCTAAATTGGTAGCTCTCTTGTTTCAATGTAGGCCTTCATCTCGTCAATCCAACACTTAAAGCCGTAGACCGAGCATAGAACTTGCACTCTTTCGTATGCTGGATGCTCTAAGTATGAGATTGGTTTTCCATGCCGCTCGTCTAAAGTGGCTAACTTGGCAAGTAGGTCAGCCAACTCATTCTCTTCGCGGTCTATCCTCTGTATTTCCCAAAAACTTGGATCAGCTTTTTCACCAGCTTGCAATACTTGATCAGAATAGGGTTGATCACCTCATATTCCCCCTTGACCTTAAGTACAATCAACTGGGAGTCACAGTAAGCTACGATCTTGGTTGCCCCAAAGTATCTAGCATATTCAACCGCTGTGATTAAGGCCTCGTACAAGGCCTGGTTGTTAGAAGCTTGGAACTTGAACCTTAAAGCTTCTTCAAAAGCTCTACCAGTCTCTAGCTCGATCAACACAATTCTATCTCCACTAACATTCTTAGTAGCAGACCCATCCGAGTAGATTTTCCAGCAATCGTCAGGTAAACTCACAATTTGTTGGCTCGATTGCTCCTTCCCCTTCGAGCTCTTTTTTGGGGCAGTCTCTGCATTGTCTTCCTTGGTGAACGTAAGCTCGACCAAGAAGTCAGCCAAAGGTTGAGCTTGTAAAGATTTACGAGGCTTGTATTCGATGTCAAACTCTGTCAACTCTATAGACCAGTTTAGTAATCGACCTGAGCTTTCTGGCTTATGCATTATATTTTTTAATGGAGCGTTGGTCAACACAACAATGGGGTGAGTGGATAAGTAAGCTCGTAGCTTTCTGGCTGCTACCACTAAGGCATAGGCTACCTTTTCAGCATTGAAGTACCTCCCATGTACGTCGGACAGAGCCTTGCTCACATAATAAACTTGCTTCTGAAGGCCATTTTCCTCTCTGACCAGAACTGCAGCCACTGCTCGATCTCCAGCTGAAAGGAAGACGTACAAACTCTCTCCTTGAATCGGGCTACTAAATAATGGGGGGAGGCGAGGTATTCCTTGAGCTGTTGGAATGACGAGGAACATTCGGTCGTCCACTCAAAGTTTTTCGTCCCCCTCAAAGTTTTGAAGAAAGGGAGAGACCTCTCAGCAGACTTGGCTATGAAGCGACCCAAAGCAGTGACCCTACCATTTAATCGTTGAACTTCCTTGATGCTAGCAGGCTCCTGCATTTCTACCAAGGCCTTGATTTTTTCCGGATTGGCTTCAATACCCCTTTGTGATACCATGAAACCCAGAAATTTGTCTACAGCTACCCCAAATACACACTTGCTCAGGTTCAACTTCATGTCGTTTGCTCGTAGATTTGCGAACTTTTCCCTTAGGTCGACACATGACGACCAGTCTTAGTTTTGATGACCATGTCATCAATGTAAGCCTCCATGTTTCGGCCAATCTGACTAGCAAAGACTTTATTGACCATTCTATGATAGGTAGCCCTGTCGTTAATCAATCCAAATGGCATCTTGTTTAACTGCTCGAAGAAGGAAAAGAATTTCGCCCGAGTAGCATGTCTCGCGCGAGATACCTTGTCCCGCGTGATACATCTCTTCGGCAAATTCAGCAGCAGTCCTGCACGAACAAGCAATCTAGCCCCGACTTGACGAAGCAAGTCTCGAAAACCTGCACATACAGTTCTTAACATGCAGTACAGGCACCAAAACCAAGCTCAAAACTGTGACCCGAATGGTCATTTCATTTCCATCACGGAAGTCGAGAAAGCTAAAAAATTAATTAACTAGACCTAGGATTAGGAATTAAGAAAACCTTGTTTTTGTGCTACCTACGTGCTAACAGGTACAAAAGAAAGAAAAAGTTGTCTGGGCCCACACGGCCAATATTTACAAGTTTTCAAGAAATGAATGGGAAGAAAAGGGGGATCACGCCATCAAGTCGTCCGAGCTGCCGACACCTCCGTCTTCACCACCGTTGGGGCTACCATCCCTCCTTGTGAAATAGTCGCTCAGACAGATCAGACACCAGGGCCATCAAGCCAGCCATCCTGCTCGCCCCATGGTTATAATCAGCCGCGAACATGATAACCTGATCACAAAGAGAAAACCCTCAGAAAGGATCGAACATATACACATATATGGACGATTGCGGGAGATAGTATGAACAGAAATGTACCAAAGAGACACCGGAAGGGAGGCGATAACTCTCAAGAATCTGATCCGGGACCGCGATATGGCCCATCATCGGCATGCTCCCCATTATGTATGTATAGCTCGGAGGACCATAATCCGGCGCAAAAGGCACAGGACCTGCATACTGTGAAGAAGAGCTTGGGGCTGACGAACCTGAGGCTGAAGTAGAAGCTCGGGCAAGTGACCGCCTACCACCTACCAAGAAGGGACCCATCAGTCGAGGCAAGAACGCCTCATATGAAGCCCCTCGGACAACGCAATCAGCCGCCACATAACCATTCACAAGATCAGCATAATCATCGTTAGGAATGAAGTGAGTGGGGTACATCGCCCTCGGCGGATCCTCTGGCACCCTATATGACAGTGAACTCCAGCCATGCTGAGGGAAGACTCGCTCGCCCAAATACATGGTATCCCCCTCCAGCGATACCAAGATCCTCTACATCGCAGTAGCATCCCAGGCCTGGTGAACCTCTCGTTCCACCAATGTCCACGGATACAGGCCCAGCCGCTCAAACTCAAAGGCATCCAGCATGGCCCGCACCTCCGCAACGGTCAGGGTCCAGTCCTGCTCTCCCTCCTCCTCTCCACGGTCCGGTTGGGATGGCTCCACCTCCTGATATCCAGAAGCAGAGGGTCCCGGCTATCCAGCTCAAACTTGTACAGTCCAAAGACGACATACCCCCATATCTGTACAAGAAAGCAGAACAACTTCAGTACAAAATGCAGACAAAAGGTACAGATAAAGGACAAAGATAGAATCAAAAGCATATCTCCCAAGCATAAGAATACCCAGACATGGTATTCTGGTATGCCTACATGCCTCATCCATAGCGTGATAGCAGAAGGCTAGCCCAGCTGAGCCCCAATCATATGTCCTCACCGCATCCAGATCAACCAACAAACCCAAGAGAGCAAGGCGAGCCGTAGAAGAATGGTTAGTAAAGATGGTCTCTGACAGAATATACCAGAGAGCACCCCTCACCAACCGATCGGTGTTCGGATTTGGCTTATCTGCATAAGCCTCGAGCTGAGCACGAAGGGGTGACAACTCAGCAGCAAACCCCTTAACCTTGTTAGGGGCAAAACCAATCAACTGCCTCCATACAGCCGGACTCGCAGGCTTGTAACCCGTAGTCTTCGGGAGGGGAGCGCCGGTAAACTCCAAACCCGTGATAGCAAGAAAATCTGTCGGGGTCATAGTAGCTTCCCCGAAGCGAAGATGGACCGTGTGGGTAGTGTCCCACCACCTCTCTCTGATTGCCTGAAGGACCTGGGGAGTTTGCCTCATTCCCCGGATATTATCAACGAAGGTAAGGAGCCCCATTTGAGCCATCCTAGCCCAAACTCCATTCAAATCCCTGACTTTGTCCCACAAAGCCTTGGCTAACTTCGGACTCCCACAGCAGTTTTTAGTTGGCCTATACGACTGCAAAACAGAGGAAAAGCAAGGGAGCAACATTAGAGATCATCCCATGGCAAAAATTCAAAGAAATAAAAGAAAATTTTCATTGAGGCATTTCATCGAACACTTGGCGTGCACACTAGAAAGCCATGCCCAAAGATACATTCAACTACCTAAGTTGATCCCTCCTACAATCCATGATATGTAGGGAAGTCATACATGCACAATGCAACACCAACAATCAATAAAAACGAAACATGCATCAACAATAGAACCAAGTTCTAAGGCAAAAGAGGAAAAATGGCCAATTTGATGAAATTGGGAATTCAAAAGACATAGATTCAATGCAATGCAATGCATGAAACAAGAACGGAGAAAGAAAACCTTACCAAATCCTCGTGAATAGCATGGGAAATGTGCATATTCCGATCAAAAGTGAGGTCGTCCCTTGGATAGTCCTTTCCGAGCAAATGACTACCGAAGGTTGGGTTCTTTCTCTCTTGCGCCATTGATGATGGAAGGAGAAGGGATTGAAGGTTGATTGAAAGAAGGAATCGACAAGCAAAGCTCCAAAAATCCCAGGAAAAAAAAACGCCTTGACTCAAGCTTGGAGAGAAAATTTGAAAAAGGTGGTTTTAAAATAAACAGCAGCTGCTGTTATATTGCCTCGACAGACGATGTATCGCACGATACAAGCTATCTCGCGCGAGATAAACCCCCTGAAAATGTACGAAATTGTCCTCGACAATAAGCGTCTACGCAGCGTCAAATTCAAAATTTTGACACATTTACCCTTGGAAGTGATACATTAGCAAGGAAACGTGGAAAAATCAGGACCGCAAGTCACGGAACGAGCTGAACGTGACACCCGTACAATCGCCCAATTCGGCACCAGTCGCCCGAAAATGATTGATCCAGAGATCAATTCATCCCACACGGTTCAGAGCCCAGACAGGTGGATCGTCAAAACAAAAGCCCGATTCAATGCCCAGACAGGTGAATCGTCAAACCAAAAGCCCGATTCAATGCCCAGACAGGAGAATCGTCAAAAGAAAAGCTTGATTCAACGCCCAGACAGGTGAATCGTCGAAAGAAAAGCTCGATTCAGAGCCCAGACAGGTGAATCATCAAAATCAAAAGGCCGATTCAGAGCCCAGACAGGTGAATCGTCAAAATCACAAAAGTCCAATTCAGAGCCCAGACAGGTGAATCGTCAAATCAAAAGCACGAGTCAACGCCCAGACAGGTGAATCGTCATCCCAAACAAAAAGCCCGATTCGGAGCCCAGACAGGCGAATCGTCACCAAAACCAACAGGACTCAAAGGACCGAGCAGGTAAGCCTTTATTTTCTAACATATTTCCCCACAGGTTCGGAGCCCAGACAGGCGAATCTTCAGGTAGGTATTTTCAGAATTGGGTTATGATTCCTCAGTATGAATTTACCTTTCAAAAGCAAAATCTCCTCGATTTTCAAAATGATTTTCAAAATACCTAAAGCAGCCTTTTTGTGTTTTGTAGTCGAACTACGTCATGGTCCGATTCTCCGATAGAGATACGTAGGAAGCCATGCGGCCTGACCATCCCGATATTCAGAATGATGTCTTTTCTATCATCGACATGACTTATTCCATAAGACTTGTCAATGAGGGGCTCTGTAGACACCCCATTCTGAACCCATCGGAGCAGATTAATACCACTCTAAGTCTCGCCTTGAGTCAAGAAGTAGAAATTCACTATTTCATCATGTTTCATCAAGTTTTGACTAACGACCGTTAGTTTTGACTAAACTGCATACGAGATAACGAGGGAAGGACATAATTGTCCACTGGAAGCCTTATCTCGCGCGGAATGGCGTGTCTTGCGCGATACAAGGAGTTCCTGCAGACCTGCTGTAGACACCCCATTCTGAACCCATCGGATCAAATTTATACCACTCTAAGTCTCGCTTTGAGTCAAGAAGTAGAAATTCACCATTTCATCATGTTTCGTTAAGTTTTGACTAACCACCGTTAGTTTGGGACTAAACTGCATGCGAGATAACGAGGGAAGGACATAATTGTCCACAGGAGCAATATCTCGCGTGGAAT
Organism: Adenophora triphylla var. japonica; assembly: GCA_022495995.1. Taxonomy (NCBI): domain Eukaryota; kingdom Viridiplantae; phylum Streptophyta; class Magnoliopsida; order Asterales; family Campanulaceae; genus Adenophora; species Adenophora triphylla. The sequence goes on from JAFEMH010002999.1 coordinate 180,178, forward strand.
GGCGTGTCTCGCGCGAGATATTGTCCCTCTGCAGCATGCAGATGACAGTTTACTCGTCGATTTCAACTTCTTTTCGGGATAAAACTTCATCTATCCTGCCAACCAATAGAGTTTGGAGTCTGGAACCTTCTTGAAGTGTTTGATCTCATCCTCAACACCCCTCCAACACCTATAAATATTTGGTGACTTCCAAGGTTCAAGAGGTCCACAAATTTCACAATTCACACACATTTTACTGGTTTCTCTCCTTGAAAGATTCCTGTAAAATCACCCTAAAACACCTCAAAGTTTGTTTGTCAACCTTGTTGATAAACAAACATCAAGATCCGAGTCAAGGACCGAGGCGAAGCTCTGTCCGTATCATGATTCGATTCTAAACTTGAGTCGAAACTCTGCCCAAATCACCTCACGCAAGGTAACCTCTAAATCCCTTTCTAATTGATTGATAGAGTGGTATAAATCCATAGAATCTAGGGTCGGTCTAGAGCCTCTCCAAATTATGGGGACGGTCTCGAAGCAATCGATATTCCGTTTAACCCCGTTAAATGGATCTTTATTTGTTTTATTTGAAATCTTCTTCTCTTTTTCGAAAACTTCTCTTTTCTTTAGCAAGACCAATCTCCGGATTGGGTGGAATGGGTGCTCCTCGACCTTCCCATTCCATAACCTAAGCCCCGAACCCAAATCTCTTTTTCAAAAAATGGTTTTTCTATGTTTTCCAAACGAATAATATAGGTGGCGACTCAAAAAGATGTTAAAAAATAACTACGCATCACAACACCTGCAGAAGCCAGTCTCCTCGTCGATTTCAACCTCTTTCGGGATAAAACTTTATCAATCCGGCCATCCAATGAAATTTGGGTTCTGGAACCTTCCTAAGGTGTTTTATTTCTCCACCAACACATCTCCAACACCTATAAATACTTGAAGACTTTCAGTATTTAGGATCCCAGACTTTTAAAGTCAAAACCCCCACATTTACTGGTTTGTCTCCCTGAAAGATTCCTGTAAATCACCCCTAAAATTACCTAAAGTTTGTTTGTCAACCTTGTTGATAAACAAACATCGAAGCTCGAATCAAGGACTGAGGCAAAGCTTTGTCCGCATCAAGATTTGACTCTAACTTGAGTCAAAACTCTGTCCGAGTCTCTTCACACGAGGTAATCTTCCTCTTTCCTTTCTAATTGATTGTTAGAGTGGTATAATACATTGAATCTAGGATCGGCCTAGAGCCTCTCCAAATCATGGGGATGATCTCGAAGCAATCGATCCTATATTTCGTTTAACCTCGTTAAATGGATATTTGTTTTACTTATTATTTAAAACGTCATTTTTCTTTAAAAACCTCTCTTTTAGCAAGATCGATCTCCGGATTGGGTGGAATGGGTGCTCCTTGATCTTCCCATTCCATAACCTAAGCCCCGAACCCAAAATTTCTTTTCAAATGGTTTTTCTATATTTCCAAACGAATAATATAGGTAGCGACTCAAAAAGATGTGAAAAACAAGAGAAATCCATGCATCACTACAAAGGTTGAGTAGGAGGGTTTGGAATAGGAAGTGTTTGGGTTTGAATTGGTTGGGGTGCGGTTTGGATGGGGGTAGGAATAGAGTAAGTTGGGGGGACTGCGATTTGGGGTAGAGGTGATGAGTGAACCGCAGTTAATTAGGGTTGAGTTTTGGAAGGTGAGGTTGATGGGGTCGAAGTATGTGGAGGTGGGGAAGTTGGAGGTTGGATATGCAGTTGAGGTGAAGGTGGAGGAGTTTGAGGTAAAAGTTCCCTAAGGTTGGATGGAGGAGAAGATAGATGAATTTGGGAATTTGGAGGAGGTTCAACAAAGAACACTGAATCCTTAGTCCACTCCTCCATCATAGCTCTAATGGGGTTAGTTGGATGAGGTCTATGAGGAGAGTGAGGTTCATCATCATTACTGGGGCCTCTCCTAGTGAATGTGAAGATAGCAGGCCCAGCTGATGGTTGGAGGGGGCAGTTTTTAAAGGTAGGAGAGAGAGGAGTTTGGTCCTGGAATGGGAGGTCTGGATTGTTGAGATCAGTATCATAAGAGGACTAGGAGGATTCCTTGTTGAATTAAGAATTAGTCTTTCCAGCCATGGGGTTTTTGAGGTGCCCAAAATCATCAAATTTCCCAAAGTTTAGGGTCAGCATCTTTGTAATGTATTTAAACCGCTGCACACCTCTTTTCACATTTTCAAAGGTCTTCATCATTGGCTTCCCTTTAGTTGAGGTTTTCCTACAAGCCATCTTGATCCTTCTTTTGGGAGTCTCCCCTGAACCTCAGCATCTTCTAGCGGTTCAGAAGAAGAGTGCGGTCTGGGGGATGACTTCAGTTGGGGGAAGGATGCGGTTCAGAATGGGTTGCAGCTTCCTTTCCCTTGGCAGCTTTAGCTGCCAATCTTTCTTCTTTCCTTTTCTTAAGCCTTTCTAGCTCTTCTCTATGAAACCGCATCAAGGCTTCATCAGAGGTAATCTTCTTGATTGCAATCTTAGCAGCAACAGCTAGGACTTCAACCACTTCACCTTCATCTTCATCTATCATTGGTTCATATTCAAGGACCAACTTCTTTTTCAGCTTCTTGGCCCTACTAGGCTCCCCAGCAAAAACTCCACGCGGTTTGGGTGTTGGTGCGGTCTTGGTCTTCTTTTGGGGCGGTTCTGCTTTGTCTTTCCCCTTCCTTCCTTTCTTTCTTCACCACTTTGCCTATAACATCATCTGCAATTTCTGGGTTCATGGCTATATATGCTTATTTGGTTGGAAGGGTATCTCTATCCCATATCTTCTTGTAGGTTTCATCTCTATTCTTGTACCTGAAAGCATGACATACACTCAGGCCAAGGGATTCTTCACCAGATCTTCTTGTAGGTTTCTTTTGTCTTTAATCGCTTAGGGGAAGCTTAATTCTTCTAATCAGAGTTCTATCGGACGCGTTATATGGGTCAATCCATTCGGAGATGGGGATCCTACAAAAATACAGGATGCTATTGATTTTGTTCCTTCTTATAATGATCAACCCGTTTTCATTTTTGTTATGTCCGGAACATACAGGTGATCCCTCTCTTCTCTTCCCTCATCTTTTTACTTTTAATTCCGTCTCAAAATGAATGTCCATTTTTGTTCTCGATAACATTTACGTTTAGCTAAGAACTTAAGCTTTATAATAATTATGTTGTTAGCTAGATATTAAAGTCTTTGGGAGATATTTGTTACCTAAACATAAACCTTTCATAACACTAAGTGGCATAGATGCCTCTAACACCATCATAACAATGGGTGACGGCGGAGGCATAAAAAACTCTTCAACATTTTCTGTCTTAGCTTCTGATTTTGTTGCAAGCCATCTCATAATTCAAGTAATCAAACCATTTTTCTTAGCCCTTTTATGTAATTTTTACTCGAGACCATAATTATATATGATTATCATGACTAATATGAGATCAAACTGCGTGTGCTTATTATAGAACACGTACGGGACAACAGGAGTAGGCGTTGCACTATGTGTATCTGGAGACAGTTGCATTCTACCATTGCAGGATTATCTCTTATCAGGAAAATCTTCTGGATGACGCGGGCAGACATTATTAAAAGATTGTTTTATTGAAGGAGCCACTGATTTCATTTGCGGAAATGCTGCCACTCTTTTCGACGTAAAAACTTACGTATATGGATCTTTAAGAAGACATATGATCCATTTTATTTACTTTAATGTGATGACTTAAGTGCTTATACATGAGATCTTTTAGAATGTTAGGTTTTTTTATTATTGTTTTTGTTTTATATGTGGGGATATACTAACCCACCAATTTGGTAAATACGCCCACTGCTTTTTATTACGAAAAAGCGATTTCAATAAAAGACAACTTAATCCTAATATTACAATTAGATTTTCAATTTGATTATAACACCTACATTATTATTATTAATCTCTAATGGAGTAAACGATTTCTTCAGGTAACCACATCAAGAACAACACTTTCATACTTGCCCACCAAAACAAACATGGGTCCTCCAAAGCCTCTGTAGATTCATCTTTTTATCTGAAATTAAATTAGACACAATTTTCTCCCTCAACCTTTACTCTTTAGCAATATGGATATAGATTTTAAGATAAATTACATTCTTACTGTTTTGGCCAAATTTAAGCACTTTGACCTTAAGGATGAGAATGGGGCATCATGGAGTATGATAACCTTAATTCAAGATGTAAAAACATAGGATTTAACGAGGAAAGCCCTTGAACAACTTGTTCGCCGGCATAAAACCTCGGAACAATGGAATTTTATCAGTCTTGTGATGGTAGAGAGTAAAATGAAATGTAAATACAAAATGTGTGTGTGATTGTATATGTGAGTGTGTGTATACATGTGTGGATCTAATGCTATTTAAACAACATGAAAATAACGATTGTACCGAGTCCAACGTTTTCCACCTTTTCCTCCATGAAATCCGTGAGAAGTTGAAGGTGATTCGTTTGGTAAAATGAGTATTGAAGATCTTTGACCTGGTTTGTGGTAACGACCCCGAAAAAATAGGACATTGACAGTTTTTACTTTGCAATAGTGTTGTATTGGCAAGTTGTTGTTTCAGGGTGCAGAGTCAGGATATAGCGCCAAGTTGTAGCATGCTGGACGTGATTTTTTACCCCAAACAATTGCCCCCAAATTTTAAATTTTTAAAGAAGTTAAAAAATTAAAATTTTAACCCCTTTTTCGCTGGCGCCCACGTTTTCCCTTACCTGGCGGCCTCCCACCGTGACAACTTCTAGATCCTAGGGTTTAGGTATTCAAGTGTGCCTAGGGCTCTCCAACCGTCAAGTCCCATCCCTTTTTATTACGTCGGTTGAGGCTTCTCTTCTTCCTTCAACACTTGGCGGTTTCAACGAAGGGTCTTCCATATTTCGGTGAGTTTCAAATTTCTTCAGAAAATTTTCATTTCTCTTTTGCTGCTGCTTGATTTTCCACTCATGATGGGTAAATCTAAGGAAATTGCTAGCCCTAGTTCAGTGTTGCCTCCTAGTTTTCGTCGTCTAGATGTTACAGACCGACCTGAAGATGAGGTATGTGCCATGTCCCTCGCTAGCATTGATATTCTTCGAAAGAATTCCTATTTTCCCGTAGGTGTGGAGTTTATGGATCCCAACCCTAACCTGTTTTCTGATTGCATTTCGGACAACTGGGTTTGCTTTCTTGAATATCCCTTTACTATTGGCCTCAAGTTCCCTTTCTCCCCTCATATCACTCGTTTTTTCGAAGTTATCGGCCTTGCCTACTGCCAACTTATACCTGTTGGTTGGAGGGCTTTGATTACCCTAGACAAGTTGAGTATTGAATAGGGTTTAAGGGTAGGTTTGGAGGAGTTTGCTTGCTGCTACGATATTAGGACCCATGGCACATATAGGTTTGGCTTTAGGGTGAAGAGTAAGGCTCTTAGTTTAGTAGTTGATTCTCTGGACTCGTATAGAGGTTGGAAGAATAGATTCTTTTTTGTGAAAAAAGACACTATAGGAGGTGATGAAAAGGTGGTCTGTGAATGGAAGAAAGAAGGTGAGGGTCTAACATTTACCTGTTCATCTTGTTTGGTGTACTCAGATTGATTAACCTTTGTTTGCTTCTTGTAGTTCCCAAGCTGAGTGATCTTTTTTCAAAGTTGGATGATTCTCTAGAGATTGTTAAAAAAGTGAGGGCTCTGACTGAGTAATCTCGTAAGTTTGTTCCTCTACCAGTTGCATTTATCTCTGAAAGTGCGGGTGCGGAAGTAGAGTCCGACAAGCTGTTGGAAGAGTGTTCCCATAAGATGTCATCTGGTAAGTTTTCTCTTTGTTTCCACTTGTCTTTGCGTTTGCTTAGTTGACTGGCCTCTTTGTTTTGCAGTTTCTCGTCCCCAGGTAGGTTTTGATGTGAAAGATATCATGTCTGGGATTAGGGCAAAAGTTGGAGTGAAGAAGGAAGACAGTAAGCCTCCACTCTCAAAAGGGGAGAGTTCTAAGGCTGATAAGAAGAGAAAGCTGGATGATGTGGAAGTAGTGAAGGTACTGAAGAAGGATGGTTATCATGCTGACAACGTGGTGGCTAGTGCTGAGAAGGTAACAGTGCTTCTTCTTTTCCCGTATTCGAAGTATTTTGTGTAAAATTCTAAGGATCTCTTTATATGCAGAAATTGAATCTGGTGGTTAACATGGTTAAAGATGCGGAGATAAAAGATGATAGGATCAAGGCGCTTGATAAAAAGGTCAAGTTTGAGACACTTAGGGCTATACAAGCTGAGAAACAGGTGGAGGTTTACGTCGATGAGGTTGCTAAGCTGAAGAAGGAGTTGTCAATAACCACCGAGGAACACGTGAAGGAATTGGAGACAGCAAAAGAGAGGTTCATGTTTGATGCTAGAAAAACAGTAATGAAGAGTAGTATGGAGATGATTAAAGAGTACGAGATGGGGCAGCACGTCAAATGGAGTATTGAAGATGAGGTTGCCACGATGAACACATTTTTAGGTGAAGTTGTTGATGTTGGAGAGGTTAACTCAAAGTCACAAGATGCTGGTGAGGAAGGACCAGTTGAGGAAATTCAGGAGGAAGAAAAGAAGGAAGTTTAAGTGTCAGGTATGTTTCCGTCAACTTCAAAAGACAATTTTACTTTTTATTTTGACTTTAATTGAGGGGGTGCCCTCTAAAACAACTTTTATGGTTCAGCAACTTGATATTTTTGCCGAGGGGTTTGTCCTCGCCTAGATGATAAATATTTTTAGGTTGTAATGGATTGTGGTGTCTAATTTAGACACATACTTTTGGGTAGTTTACTTGTTTTTTGAAGCCAAGTTGTGGCTTTATGAATATATTAGTTAGGATCGGGTTGTTGATCCGCTTTTTGGGGAAAGTTTGTAATACACTCTTTTCTAAAAGAGTTTTGCAAATGCAGGGTAGGTAACAAGTTGTTTGCTACAAATTTTGGGAATCAGATTTGAATGGAAAGAGACGTAAGCCTTATGTTTTTACGGCAACATGCAAATGTTACATCCTGACGATTTCAACTTGAGTCCGTAATTTTAACTAAGTGCAAGGGGGTAATCAACATGTACATGACATGTTGGCCCACCTACTCCTTAATTAAAACACGAAAAGCGTGCGCTCAGGCGAAGGTGTAACAACCTTAAACAACTTTATGAAAGATGCAAAATCTTTGTACCATTAGAAAGGCGTATACCTTACATCTTGAATGTATGTTTGGATACATATTTCCTTCGAGTTGAACTCATCCTTGAACATGTTGATTGGGTAATTTCCGAATACCCCATTTGGGCAGTCTCCTCATAATGCGAGTATGTTAGGGGTGGATGTTCAGTTCTAACTTCCATTTAATGCTCAAGTCAACGAGAGTTTAGGGAAACAAGGTGGATTTTAAAACAACATAATTGAAATAATCGCAGCAACTCATATCCAATTTGGAATTGACTACAACTTACTTGAGGCGGGCCATACTGCCTGGGCTGCTTCTCGTGACGTGGACAACTTGACAAATGGGTGATATGCTAAAGGAAGGGCTTTCGCGTTGTGAATCTAAACTTTCCCACACATGGCACTCGCTAGTCCGGTTGGTCATCTTAATTAGGGCCAAAGGAGTTTTTGATTGATCGTTTTATTGCCCCCAATTGTTTATGTTTGGACCTTGCCCCCAGAATACCCAGGAACGGTGCTCTAGGGATTCGCCAGGTTGTGTGAACCTGCTTCCTCTTGTCGAAGTTATCTTGGGCATGCGTACCATTATTTTCAATTCTCGTGTCTGCCTGGTTGTGTTATCTCCTGTGTCACGATAACAATAGCAAGTTTAAGCATTAAAATTAAAAGATGGGTTAGTACTTCCTGATGATCTTTGCATAGGGATTTTTAAACGGTGATAGAGAGATTGGGATAGCCCCAAGGTTAAGGCATTTTGATAGACATCTTGAATCCTTTCGCAAATCAAAAAACCATGATTCCCACAGACGGCGCCATATTGTTTTGGCCAAATTTAAGCACTTTGACCTTAAGGATGAGAATGAGGCATCATGGAGTATGATAACCTTAATTCAAGATGTAAAAACATAGGATTTAACGAGGAAAGCTCTTGAACAACTTGTTCGCCGACATAAAACCTCGGAACAATGGAATTTTATTAGTCTTGTGATGGTAGAGAGTAAAATGAAATGTAAATACAAAATGTGTGTGTGATTGTATATGTGAGTGTGTGTATACATGTGTGGATCTAATGCTATTTAAACAACATGAAAATAACGGTTGTACAGAGTCCAACATTTTCCACCTTTTCCTCCTTGAAATCCGTGAGAAGTTGAAGGTGATTCATTTGGTAAAATGAGTATTGAAGATCTTTGACCTGGTTTGTGGTAACGACCCTGAAAAAATATGACATTGACAGTTTTTACTTCGCATTAGTGTTGTATTGGCAAGTTGCTGTTTGAGGGTGCAACGTCAGGATGTAGCGCCAAGTTGTAACATGCTGGATGTGATTTTTTACCCCAAACACTTACTATTCAGCAGTTTATTCAGCAGTTGTTTGCTTGGGCATACTTCTTGAACACAGTTGAAGGGAACCTGAAATTCTATAATTTATCAGGATATTTTACGATTTATTTAGTCTTAAGTAAGTTTAGGTGACTTCTTTTCTTGCTGAAATAAGTTTTGTTGCTTAAATAATGAAATAAATAAGCTTATGTTTAATGAAAAGTTGCAGTTATGCACAACTGCATAAACAGTATAGTACATGAACAAAGCACCTACAACCTTTCGCAGCACCTTACCCGACTCTACTCAAGAGCAAAACCTAAATTATCAAACAAACTGCTCATGCTAGTTGGAGGAGTTTGAGGTGGAATCTTTCCACCTTGGTCGAGTCTTTCTTAGCCTCTTTGTTTTCCGATCAGTGCAACTACCATATGTATGATACACTTGGTCAACATAAGTAGATAAAGTAGCTTGAAAGAGGTATTTTTTTTATGAAGTTGATGCCTATCATTTTGAATACATTTTGGACTACAAGAGCATATCTTTTCCACTTTAGCGAATATTTTTTTTGAATTATTATGTGAAGATGTAATGAGAGGGGGTTTCCATTTGGTTGAATCTGTTACTATATGTCCGGATTCGGTCTTTTGACTGTATAGGAATGGAGGATTCGGTCCATTACTTCCAAGGTATGATGTAAGCAAATGCAACTTTTCATCAGAGATTTGGCAACTTGAATTATCATTGATATATACTTCATTCTAATTGTTTGTTTATAATTGAAGGTAGACGTTTTGGCTCTTACTCGGTCAACACATTATTCTAACACCACACTTATCAATGTATTGAAGGTACATATTCTTTCAAAATTCCTGAGTTGATAGAAGCTGAATCTGATGCGATTATAGAAAATAGATTGGGCTCAATTACTGTAGATAGGCCCAATATCTAGATATGGGTCGGGCAAGTGGGGCTGTGGCCCCCTAGCGACATATGCAGAAGAGGCGGCGCGGGATAAAAGTGCAACAATGACGAGAAGGCGAGAGACTACGACCGAGCGAGTAATGATGCTATGTGAGAAGCGTGGTCAAAGGGTAATAAGTAAGTATGATTGAACATTGGATGGGGAGCCCCCCCCCTTTACGAGATGTTAAGATTAGGGCGACAATCCTAAAAGTCGCGTGTTCCCCCCCTTTGATTGTCGCAGGGCGGCATGGGCGTTTAAGCACTCCACGGGCTCCCTTCTGTTTGTCGCATGTATGTTTAAACCCTAACCGCCCATGATGGATGATTGATGTGACAAGGTAAATAGTGAAATCCCACTAACTAGGAGTTGGTTGGGGACCTTGGCTAGATGATTGACAAGTGTCCCCCCATGTGCAAGGCACATGGGGGCTTGGGGTATATAAGGAGAAACAACTCATTTACATTGGTATGTCTCTCTCTCTCCTATCCAAGCTCTCTCTCTCTCTCTCTCTAGGGTTTTTCATCTAACCATTACCGTGACCTGCTGATCTTACTCTCACGCCGGAGGGGGTTCGCCAGAGTCACCCCCGACCTAGTTCACGTGTGTTCTTGTGTGTAGGCGACTATTCAAGGAAGGATCAGCCTAAGTATCTCCTCCATTTCAGTTCCTGTGCAACTAATTTTTCTTATGGTAGCATCAGAATCCACTCTGTTTTCTTGACATTTTTCAATACTAATATATCATCAAATATGCCTCAATATATAAACCAATATTTGTTCCAATGATAAAGAAGAATGCATTCATGATTAATCTTTGCATAAACAATATATAAAGAGAAATTAATATTTTTATCGTATTAGTAGATCCACAAATAATATGCATTCAATAATTGGAACACTACTACATTTAAAGTCTAATGCAACGCCTAAATTTGTTGCCATAGAGGTCAATCCTTATTGCATTAGCTTTTAATGCAATGTCAAAGGACCCTCGCATTCTGTCCCGTGGCATCAGGTCTAAAGCAACGAAGAACTAATCTAATGCAACGATATTTTCTTTGTGTTGCATTAGAGTGACATCTAATGCAACGGGCCGTTTGATGAAATAATGCAACAGTAATTCTCTAATGCAACGATAATGATATATAATGCAACGGCTCATTTGGTGAAATAAAACAACGGTTCTTTTCTAATGCAACGACTTGTTAGGTGAAATAAAGCAACAATCATTTTCTAATGCAACACTTATAAAAAAAATTGATAAGCACCTGATGCAACAGCTACATAATAATAATAATAATAATAATAATAATAATAATAATAATAATAATAATAATAATAATAATAATAATAATAATAATAATAATAATAATAATAATAATAATAATAATAATAATAATAATAATAATAATAATAATAATAATAATAATAAAAGTGACGGGTTAGGCCCAATGAGCAAGCCCAGTTATTTACAATTTATTGCCACCACATTCTCAGTGGGCTAGGCCCAATTATTACCAGGCCCATCAGCAAGATCAGTCGACCTAGCTCATTGTCCGACCTACGTGGTCCCGACCTAGCTATCGTCCGACATACGATCCAGATTCTATTCGGGTACGGTCCGACCCTATCCATCAGTCGTGTCAACCTGGATCCAAATAGGCAACCTCGACCTACGATACTATATCGACCTACAGAGTCCATGCGTATTTACGATTCTTTTCTTAACAGAATTCCTACAAAACAGGAGTTATTTATGGACACGATATCTTATACAAATCTGATCCGTGATTATAGGGATTTCATACAATCCTACCACAATTATATCGCTCATCAACGACTAGATGACAATATCAACCGTTCCAAGGTAATTGCTATTTGTTATTCTGAATACATTGTTCTTTATAACTTATCAGCTCTCATATACACCGTACTTACTCTCACGCTCGAGGTTCTTCGCTGAATACCATTCCGGCTAGTCGTGGGTTCTGTTTTCATGTCAAAAGCCAGGTGATCAGTCTTGCAGCTGAACGGAGATTGATTACAGCACGATTCTTGCAGCATCAGTTTGGTTCCATTGTCGGGAATCGTTACTTTTTGACCTCGAAATTTTTCTCAACCCATCATGGTGACTTATGACGGTCACGTTTCGGAGGCCTCGGACGAGCATAATGAAGGAAACGTCGGTGCTAATACGGACACCGGTGCTGGAAATTGTAATGTTAACATGTCGCCTCCTCCTCCTCCACTAAGTCAACCCAGGAGGGCAACACGTTCGAACAGCGTTGCTAATGGCAGAGGTCTGCCCGATGGGAGAAGGGAGAAAATACCGATGGCCAAACAAGGAGCACAGCCCCTCTAAAATGCCAACAAGCAGGGCGAATCGCTGCAGGCGACAGACCAGGTCCCTCAACCAATCCCCTAAGTAGGAAGGATATGATGCAGGAGCGGGCTAGACTTTTGGCGGAATTGCTGGATATGCCAGACTCACCGGACCAGAATGATAGGAGGTCAGAAAGGGCAGCTCCCTCTCAAAATTCTCACAGGCAGCCTGACGGGAGTGCTAGGCAGAATGGCGAGCAGCAGATCATACCGCACATTCGCACCTACATACCGGTTCCACCTGACGACTTTTGAATCCATCTCAACACGAATAGGGAACAGGAGACTGAGTTGGAGTTAAGGCGATAAAGGGAAGCTGAAAGGAATAGACATAGGTCGCCTGCTAGGACAGAGAGGTCTCATTCCCGTCGCGAGGAAAACAGGCGCAGGTCGCCTAGTAGAGCGGAAAGATCGCAATCTCATCGAGATAGGAATGGGCGCATGTCGCCATCAAGAGGGGATAGGCGCAGGTCGCATGTAAACTCAGTAAGGTCGCCTTCTCATAGAGGTCGATGAGGTAGAGACGTGACTCCCCCAAGAAGTGAAAGTCATAGGGCCAACTCAAGAAGAGAGCCTCACCGGGACGAGCGACAGAGATCTAATAATGTCTCACCATCAAGAAACGACAATCCAGATGCAATGGAATGGTTGCAGTGGAAAAAGAGGTTAGAGCAATGGGAGGCCGACAGGAAGGAGGATACTGGAAAGGGCGAACGAAATGACTTTACTCTTTGCCCCTTGTCCAGAGAATTGCTTGAGCGACGACCTCCTAAAGGCTTCAAGTTGCCCACTCTTGACAAATATTCAGGCGCGCCCAACGCCCAGAACCATATGCAGCATCTGGAGGCTACCATGCGCTTCGTCTCCACCTAGGATGATATGATGTGCAAGGCACTTACAGCACCCTCACAGGGGCAGCACTGACCTGGTTTCGTGGGTTGGCACCGGGTTGTATTACCACATGTGAGTACATGAGGAGGAAGTTCCTAGATCGCTTCTCGACAGCTGGAGCCCGAAAATTGACGGTTACCGACTTGAACAATCTGACGCAAGGAAAGAATGAAAGCTCAATGAGCTACTATACCAAGTTCAAGGAGATGGTCGACCAAATTGAAGAGGACCTGACAGACAGGAAGGTGATAAATTGCTTCAAGAATGGGGTGACCTCTGCAGACTTAGACTACGAGCTACAATTTAGGAGTGTGAAGACCCGACAAGAACTGTTTGAAAGGGCCTACAATGTGGCCATAGCTGAAGAGAGGAAGGAAAAGAAGAAGGAAAAAGGTTCCAAGTCCGAGGTCGTAGATGCTGATAAGAAGGATCAAACAAAGAACGGTGGTAACAACAAAAATGGGAAAAACAGAACAAGGGAGACTGAGAGAGTGCCCGAGACCTTTACCCCGTTGACAGTAAGTCGCACTGAAATTTTGAATACGGTCGAGCTAGGCCCACCTGCCCTAATGAACCCAGGAAATAAGTTCAGATGGGATAACAACAAATATTGTGATTATCAAAAAGATACGGGTCACACAACAGAGGATTGCATGAGTCTAAAACGTATCATTCAGAAGTGGGTCGACAGTGGGCAGCTCGACAGATATGTGAAAGGAGCTCAGCCTGGCGGAGGTGAGCGAGAAACTGGAGGTATACAATATCCAAGGCAACCTCGACTGAATTTGGGAGTAATCACTGAGAAATGTAGCAATACTGCTCTGAAACATAAGATCTTTCAGCTCAACAAAGCCCCCCACGTGCCACCTAGAAGCTACATAAGAGACGAGGTTATCAGTTTTTATCCGGATGAGCTAGCGACCAATATGGCGGCCAGAGAGCAAGTTCTTGTTATCCCAGGATTAATTGATGGGTGTACGACGAGCAGACTCTTGATAGACACGGGGGCCTGCAAGGATATCCTCTTCTACAAGACATTCAAAGAAATGGGACTTACAAAGGAGCAGTTGTCGCCCTATGATGGTAGACTTGAAGGCTTCACCAACCATAGGGTGGACGCTAGAGGGCAGATCGAGCTGGACGTCGACATAGGCCAACATCCATTCAGGGTCACTACTAAGATAACATTTATTGTTATTGATGTAAATAGTGATTATGCTACTATTTTGGGTATCCCTGGCCAGGTCACACTTGGAATGGTGGCCTCTATTCCCCATCAGAGAGTTAAGTTCCCGACGTTAGCTGGAATTGGCTACGTACAAAGTACAGCTCGAGCTTACCTTGATCACGTCCTTCGAACAAGGAAGAAGAGGGAACTATAAGTTGATACTCCTAAGGGATACTTAAAGCTTTCTAAATCTGTCACCACAACTTCACGACTATCTACAATCACCTGCGTGGATGAGGCGACCTATCACTCACATGACTATGTTATGACTGAGCTGACACGTCCCTCCCAAGACACTATGGTTGATTCGGATGCAGTTATGGTCGACCAAGTCATCATAGGCGACCTATGCCTATAGATCAACCAAAACTCGGAGGCCACCAGCGATGAGATTGCAGCTGAGCTAGATGGCATGATTGTTGAAGAAGCTCCACACTTGGGGGCCGAAGAAAGAAAGAGGGTTTGTGAGAACATTATCGAGACCCTACAATTCAGAGATGGTCTGGAGTTAGAAGATGTGGACGAGCTAGAAGCAGTGGCGACTAATCCCTCCTATCCCGATCAAAAAATTCAAATCGGTAAGCAATTGTCAGCCGAGGAAAGAGCAGAGATTGTCAAGCTACTGGAAGAAAGCAGTGATGTTTTTGCTTGGCAAGTGGAAGATATGAAAGGAATCAAGGAGGAGGTCGCCGTTTATAGGCTGGAAGTCAATTCGACCATGAAACATAAGGCACAGAGGCTACGAAGCTTTGCTCGCGATAAAGAAGAGGTGATCAAACTAGAGGTACAAAATCTTTTATATGCAGGTATCATCAAGGAGTCTACTCATACCACCTGGTTAGCTAACGTGGTTATGGTAAAGAAATCTAAAGGCAAATGTCGTATGTGTGTCGACTTCACCAATCTGAATCTAGCCTGCCCAAAGGATAGCTACCCACTGCCCCAGATTGACAAGCTTGTAGATTCTATAGCTGGGCATACTATATTGAGTTTCCTCGATGCCTATTCAGGCTACCATCAGATCAAGATGCACAAGGATGATATAGTGAAGACGACCTTCCAAGCCGCTGGGGGTATCTACTGTTACAATATGATGCCATTCGGCTTGAAGAATGCAGGAGCGACCTACCATAGGATGGTCAACAAAGACTTTACCTCCCAAATTGGCCAAAACATGGAGGCCTACGTCGACGATATGGTTATCAAAACAAAGGCCGGACGTCACGTCGTCGACCTAAGGGAAACGTTCGCCAACTTGTGAGCAAACGACATGAAGCTAAATCCTAGCAAGTGCATATTTGGGGTAGCTGCAGGAAAGTTTTTGGGTTTCATGGTTTCTCAGCGAGGTATTGAAGCCAATCCTGAAAAGATCAAGACTCTGGTCGACATGAAGGAGCCTACGAGTATCAAGGAGATGCAGCGACTCAATGGTAGGGTGGCAGCCCTAGGTCGCTTTATTGCTAAGTCGGCGTAAAAGTCTCTCCCCTTCTTTAAATCTTTAAGGGGACAAAAATTTTTGAGTGGACGGCCGAATGTCATTCGTCGTTCCAGCAGCTTAAGGAGTATCTTGCCTCTCCACCGTTATTGAGCAGTCCGGTTATGGGGGAAACATTGTTCGTCTATCTGTCTGTTGGCGATCAAGCCGTGGCCGCTGTTCTAGTTCGAGAAGAGGGAGGTCTGCAGAAGCCCGTGTATTACGTGAGCAAGGCCCTGTCTGATGTGGAGGGTAGATATTATAATGCAGAAAAAGTGGCCTACGCTTTGGTTGTAGCATCAAGGAAACTGCGAGCTTATTTCTTAGCTCACCCAATTGTCGTGCTAACCAATGCCCCCTTAAGGAAAATCTTACATAAGCCAGAAAGTTCAGGTTGATTACTCAACTGGTCAATTGCTCTCACATAATTCGATATTGAGTATAGGCCTCGAAAGGCATTGAAAGTTCAAGCTTTGGTAGACTTCTTGGTCGAGCTTACGTTCACCAAGGAAGATAGCGAAGTACGAGCTCAGAAGGAGAAAACAAAAGGAAAGGAACCAGCAACTCAGCCCACCATAAGTTTGCCCGACGATTGTTGGAAAGTATACTATGATGGGTCGGCAACAAAGAGAGTTAGTGGGGCTGGGATTGTATTGGTCGAGCCAGAATCAGGGACAGTCTACGAGGAAGCATTGAGATTCAAATTTGAAGCATCTAACAACCAGGACGAGTATGAAGCTTTGGTCGCAGCCATCGAATATGCAAAGTGTTTTGGGGCAACCAAGATCATGGCTTACTGTGACTCGCAGTTGATAGTAAATCAAGTTAGAGGAGAGTATGAAGTCCTGAATCCCACCTTGGTCAAGTACTGCGACCTGATGAAGGAGCTGATCAAAGACTTGGAATTTTGGGAGATACAGAGGGTTGGTCGAGATGATAATGAATTGGTCGATCTACTGTCAAAACTGGCTACATCGGACGAACACCATGGGGAACCTATCTCTTACCTTGAACATCCAGCTTATGAGAGGGTTCAGATTCAATGCCTGGAGGATACTACTAGAGATTGGGTCTACACCAAGTGCTGGATCGAGGAAATGCGAGCCTATTTAGAAACCGGCAAGCTACCTGATGACGAGAAAGCAGCTCGAGCGATCAAGAAAAAGGCTCTGAGGTACGTTATTCAGGGAAACACATTATTCAGGAGGTCCTTCACTAAGCCTTTATTGAGATGTGTCCATCCCCAAGAAGTTACCCAGCTGATGTACGAGGTGCATAGTGGGGTTTGTGGTGGACACCCGGGGGCCAGAACCTTGGCCGGCAAGTTGATTACATTGGGCTATTATTGGCCGCACATGAGGGCTGATGCTCACGACTTCGTTCAAGGGTGTGATCAGTGTCAAAGATTTGCCGACCTACCTCACTTGCGTACAACCGAGCAAGCTCCAGTGGTCGCAACTTGGCCCTTCGATATGTGGGGAGTAGATTTGATTGGTCCCTTCCCACCCGCTCGAGGAAATTATAAGTATGTGATCGTTGCTATTGATTACTTTACAAAGCGGGTCGAGGCCAAGCCATTAGCCAGGATTACAGAGGAGAACGCCATCAACTTCATTCATGATTTTATTTGGTGTCGATTTGGGATTCCTCGAGCCATAGTGTCGGATAACGGGCTACAGTTCTCCACAGCTTTCGAAGAAGAAATGAAAAGAGTAGGAGTCAAGCATTGGAAATTTTCAGTCGCCTATCCTCAAGGTAACGGGCAAGCTGAAGCAGCGAACAAGTTGGTCCTCTCTGCACTGAAGACGGGTTTAGTTGGTCGACGTAGTAACTGGTTGGACGAACTCCCCATCGCTCTCTGGGCAGTCCGCACAACCACTCGGGGGCCCACGGGTGAAACCCCTTTTGCTATAGCATATGGATCAGAGGCCATGGCATCGGCCAAGCTACAATTCCCTACAACAAGGGTAGTTTTCTTTGATCAGGAGAAGAACGACACCAACAGGTTGATCGACTTGGATTTGCTTGATGAGAAGCGAGATACAGCTCAGTTACGGATGATCAACTTGAAATTACCCGGATCGCGCGCGGGGGGATGCGGCGAGCGGCATTTTGCGAACTTGGAACCTCGCCTGGAAAATGAAAGAGAGAGTCACCACGCCGTTTTGTATTATGAGCAAGGTTCTAAAAATCGCTAGGCGGATGCTAGGCGGCGGAGCCGGGCCTAGCGCCTAGGCGGGGACTAGTCGGGGACTAGTCGAGATTAGTCGGGATTAGTTGGGAACTAGGCGGGGCTTAGAACTAGGCGTTGGAGAGGGGCCTAGCGCCTAGGCGGGGCCTAGGCGCCCTTAGGCGGGATCTTTTAGAACACTGATTATGAGCCCAAACTTTGAAAATGGCTGTTTTTGTGAAAGGGTGTCGTTTTGGTTGGTAGCCAAAACTTGGAAAAGGCTTTGAAAAATGTGACGTTTTGATTGGTAGCCAAAACTTGAAAAAAGGCTTTAAAAATGAAACGTTTTGATTGGTAGCCAAAACTTGAAAAAAGGCTTTAAAAATGGAACGTTTTGATTGGTAGCTGTAAGTACGCCAATCCAATTCGCGACCCTTTTAGGTGCATTTTAATATGATAAAATTGCACTAGGGGTGTTTTGGTAAATTTTCGGACCGTTCCGAAACTTTCGTGAGCTTTTTATAAGTTTCTCGCTAAGAAAGGACCTATAGGGAATTAATTGCTTTCGACCTTTAAGGAATTATCTCAGAATGTTCCAGAAGCAGTTTTGGCGCCAGAAACGGTTATGGTCACATT
This sequence comes from Adenophora triphylla var. japonica, assembly GCA_022495995.1. NCBI lineage: Eukaryota > Viridiplantae > Streptophyta > Magnoliopsida > Asterales > Campanulaceae > Adenophora > Adenophora triphylla. The sequence continues at coordinate 198,435 of JAFEMH010002999.1, forward strand.
GTGTCACGCGACAACATATGTTGTCACGCGACAACATATTTTGTCACGCGACAACATATGTTGTCACGCGACAGATCGAGGCATGGAAAATGGTTACAGAAGGTCGTGCGACACCTTGTGACCATCATCAGCAGCTATAAATAAGACCCTCTGCCTCTCATTTTGGGATCCCTTTTCCAGACCCTAAAGTCACTCTGCCAAATTCGCATCAGAAACTCTCTCTCTCCTCCTTCCACACAAAACACCAACCAATTCCCCTCTAATTCATCCATCTTTCATACACCTCACCCATCTACCTTCCTCCATACTTCATACCATTGAAGATCCAAGGCTAGCATTCCATCTGTGCTCAGATCCGTATTCCAATAGCCGAATTGAAGGCTTCTACACCTAATTTGGTGTGGAGGTTGTGGACTACAAGGGTAACAAATCCATCTCTCTCTCTCTCTCTCTCTCTCTCTCTCTCTCTCTCTCATATTTGCTACTTGCTTCATTGCCATTTCCATCCTTCCACTTGATAATCAAGCTTCATCCGCTTCTGATTATCAAGTGGCAACTGCCATCTCTCTGTTTAAATGTGTTTTGCTTGAATTAATTGATTGTTTATGATGTGATTTGATCCATATTATTGCTTGTTCATCAAGGGAGTGTGGATCTCCCCATATCCACACTCCTTTGGTCGATTCATTGTTAATTCATTGTATTCTGAGTTGATTCGATATAATTCCTTGATCTGAATTGACTTCTGTTGAATCTGTTCCATAATTGTAAGATCCCTGCAGAAGGTCACGTTGTGTCACACGACAACATATGTTGTCACGTGACACTCTTTGTCGTTTTGCAGAAGTCATTTTTCAATTGTGTATTTGTTGCTTCCTGAGTTGATTTGATATAATATTTGGATCTACTTGGTTTTCTGTTGAAATCGATTTCGAATTGTAAGGTTTCTGCAGAAGGTAATGCTGTGTCACGCGACAACATATGTTGTCACGTGACACTCTTTGTCATTCTGTAGAAGCTACTTTCAGTTGTAATCCGTATTCAGTCCTCAATGTAAAATGGGATGTGGCCTCCCAGAGTCAATGGTTCACAAGTTGTATTCCCCTTTGTTGAGCAATAAAACAAAGCATTAATATGCATTTTATTATATATTTTGTCTCACACAATTGCACACACGTTTGAATGATTTGAATGTTGAACATAGGAAAACTCGTCTACAGATGAGGCGTGTTGGGTGAACTCTCGGTTCTTCCCAACACGTAACCTGACCCCCGAACCCATTTTCTCTTTTCAAAAAGGTTTTCAATGTTTCCTTTAAAATGGCGTTGCGAGCGTTCATTCAGTAGCCAAAACTTGAAAAAAGGCTTTAAGGACCAGCGATTGTTAGGTTCGGAGGTCACGTTACGTTTCGGGAAGAGTATGTTGAGATCACCCGGAATGCCTCGTATGACGAGTCTTTCTACCTTTCTCGAAATTGTGTGCGTGTGTGTGTTGCATTTTGAAAAGGAGCTTGAATGACAAGCTTTAATCTTGGTTTGAATGACAAACGTTGATTTGTGCTAAAAACGAGCGTTTGAACGATAAACGTCGGTTTTAGAGTTTGAAAAGAGGGTTCGAAGGACGAGCTTAAATCTTTAGTTTGAATGTCAAACGTTGATTTTAATGAAAAGAGCGTTTGAATGTCAAACATCGGGTTTTGAGTCGAAAATGAGCGTTTGGATGCCAAACGTCGATTTTGCGTCGTTTTGAAAAGGAGTTCGTGTGACGAACTTAAATCTTTAGTTTGAATGCCAAACGTTGATTTTAATGAAAAGAGCGTTTGAATGTCAAACGTCAGATTTTGAGTCGAAAATGAGCGTTTGGATGCCAAACGTCGATTTTGCGTTGTTTTGAAAAGGAGTTCGAATGACCAACTCCGGTTTTGAACCGGGCATTACATAGTTACCAATTTCATGAAAAGAGGCATTAAATGATATGCGATCAACGAGTCATTTTGTGACTCGGACTTTTTATAAGTAAATACTATCACGAACCAAATGGCTCGGACTTGTAAATGACAGTATTTAAAGTGCGGTATCAACGAAATCAAACGATCTGGACAATAAAGATGCGATTGACGAGCCAAACGGCTTGGATTTGTAAAGGTACATAAATTAAATGACGGTATCGACGAATCAAACGATCCGAATTTTGTAAATGACGATCACGAACCAAACGGTTCGGACGGTAAACATACGAATCGACAGATCGATCGATCCGGACAGTAAATGACATAAACGTAAAGAACGGGACTGGAACGCCGTTTTAACCCGAAATTACTTCTCTTACAGGAGAGAAGATGATTAAGGGGTAAAACGTATCGAGCCCCGTAGACGGCATTATGTCTACATTTTGAGAGTTTCGACCGAAATGAAAATAGCGTTTAACGCGTAAATCGAGGTGAAATGAGGTTTTAGAGAGAGAGAGAGTGTTACCTATGGCTAGAGGTTGACTCTTTGGCTCGGTTTACGTATACGAGATATAATTTTGGTGTTTGAAAGTTGTTTCGAGGTTGTTTAGTTCGTGTTTGATCGAAAAACGGAATTTTCACACAAATCGAGATAAAACGGGGCTCGGGAGGGGGTAGAACAACCTTGAACCGTGGGGTTTTTTAGAGAGGGTTAATGTTTTTTGCTTTTTTTTTTACCAAATGACAGCCCTTGTATTTATAGGGGTGAAATTGCAAAACAGGCCGGACGGCCTAAGGCTCAATTTGGGGGGTTTTTGGGTATTTTGGAAATTTGGGGGACTTGATGAGAATTCTATTTTTTCAAGTAAAACAAGCCGGACGGCCTATCTCTCATTTTCAGGGGTATTTTGGCTTTTCACCCTCGAATTTGATTGATGGGGATGGGAGAGGCCATGCATGCGTGTCATGTGTCCCAATGAGTCACCAGGGCTAGGGCTTTTGTCCCGTTAATCCCGATTTTGACTGTTTTCTAAATAACTGTCCGAAATGGCCCCAGAAAGTTTCGAAAAATGCGTTTTTCGAGGAAAATTGTACTTTTACGTGTGATAGCGTGTGTTGAGTACACTTTGATGTCGGGATGCACGGGGCAGTCCCGGGATGTCTCGTTGACTCGAGAATGGGGAGCTTAACAGGTTCCAGTTAACCTGGAAAGGGCCAGTTAACGGATTTCGGTTAACTTTTAACGGATTTTGACGATCCGGATTTGGGTACTTACAGTAGCCCCTCAGCGACGTCACTTTCGAAGAAAGTGGGGTCGTTGAAAAAAGATAAGGATCCAAATCGGGGGATGCCTTACTTGGAGAGACCTGAGTGGTCAAATGGCTGGACCCTTAGCGAGAGGATTCCTACGTATTCCGAGCTGGAATCAAGCCGATCGTAGTTCGTAGGTGCGAGGGTATTTCGTAGGGGCCTCGACCTCTGGGGGAATGATTAGGAGGAGTTCGTCCTGGTTGAGACTGATTCGGAGGCGTCTAGGCCTGAGTGAGACTGTTCGGAGGCGTCTTAACCTAAGGGAGACATGGTCGGAGGCATCTTAACCTAAGTGAGACTGTTAGGAGGCATCTTAACCTAAGGGAGACTGTTCGGAGGCGTCTTAACCTAAGGGAGACTGTTCGGAGGCGTCTTATCCTAAGGGAGACTGTTCAGAGGCGTCTTAACCTAAGGGAGACTGTTCGGAGGCGTCTTAACTTAAGGGAGACTGTTAGGAGGTGTCTTAACCTAAGTGGAGACTGTTCGGAGGCGTCTTAACCTAAGGAAGACATATTCGGAGGCGTCTTATCCTTAGGGAGACTGTTAGGAGGTGTCTTAAGCTAAGTGGAGACTGTTCGGAGGCGTCTGAACCTACGGGAGACTGTTCGGAGACGTCTTAACCTAAGTCGAGACTATTCGGAGGTGTCTTAACCTAAGGGAGGCATGTTCGGAGGCGTCTTAACCTAAGTGGAGACTATTCGGAGGCGTCTGAACCTAAGTGAGACTGTTCGGAGGCGTCTTGACCTAATTTTCTGAAAGAGTATGAGAAATTTCCGTCCCCGACGGCGTATTCTGAATGGATGTGAGAAATGTCCGTCCCATACGGCGTATTCCGAAAGAATGTGAGAAATGTCCGTCCCCGACGGCGTATTCTGAAAGGATGTGAGAAATGTCCGTCCCCGACGGCGTATTCTGAAAGGATGTGAGAAATGTCCGTCCCCGACGGCATATTCAGATACACGGAGGAAGCGGGATCTCATACTGGGAATTCGACGAAAATGACGGTCGAAGAAGGATCGTTGTGCGGGCTTTTGTTGATTTGCCGCTTGTCTTTTGTCTGCTGGGGATATGGTGTTCGGGCTTACGATGATGGCCGAAGAGGGATTGTTGTGCGAGCTTATATCGATTGCTGCTAAAATGAGGTGGTCGGGCTTACGATTGACGGTCAGGGAAGTGAATGTTCACTTGCTGGAGTGAAAAGGTACTCAGGCTTACTATGATGGCTGAAGAGGGATTGCTGTGCGGGCTTATACTGATTGCCGCTGAAATGAGGTGGTCGGGCTTACGATTGTCGGCCGGGGAGGTGATTGTTCACATGCGGGAGAAAAGGATACTCGGGCTTACTATGGCGGCCGATTTACCTTCTGAAGGTGGTAATGAGATTTAACGTTCAAAGACGGATCATTAGTGAGGACTAACGGAAATTTTAACGTCTGGAGACGGAAATGGGGTTTAACATCCGAAGACGGTTTGAGTTTTAACGTCCGAGGACAGAATGTTAGTGAGGACTAACGGGAACTTTAACGTCTGGAGACGAAAATGGGATTTAACGTGCGAAGACGGTTTGAGATTTAACGTCCGAAGACAGAATGTTAATGAGGACTAACAGGAATTTTAACGTCTGGAGACGGACATGGGATTTAACGTCCGAAGACGGTTTGAGATTTAACGTCCGAAGACAGAATGTTAGTGAGGACTAACGGAAATTTTAACGTCTGGAGACGGAAATGGGGTTTAACGTCCGAAGACAGTTTGAGATTTAACGTTCGAAGACAAAATGTTAGTGAGGACTAACAGAAATTTTAACGCCTGGAGACGGAAATGGGATTTAACGTCCGAAGACGGTTTGAAATTTAACGTCCGAAGACAGAATGTTAGTGAGGACTAATGAAAATTTTAACGTCTGGAGACGGAAATGATTGAGTATTGTTTGAGAAATAATGAAAGTAGTGTAAGGATTAGGTGGAGGCAGGATTAGGTGGAGGGGAATAAAGTAGGAATCTATAGTATAAATGAGGGAAGTGAGATGAATAGTTGTAGGAATCTATAGTATAAATGAGGAAAGTGGGATGAATAGTTGTATGAATAGGGCCAAAAGTTTTTTTTTCATTTTATCCTCACTAAGTTGTTTTTTTTTCATTTTGCCTTCATTTTTAATTAAAAAAATATCACGTGTCCTCTTTTACTAGTATTTTTTATAGGGCAAAATTTGATGTAATGTGTTGAGGAGAAAATAAAATTTGATGCGAACTTTTCAGCAAAATTTCACCAAATTTGGTAATGGGTTGTAGATGCTAATCCCAAAACTCAAAAGGACTCGAACAAAAACCCTTTTCCAAGCCAACCGAGGTTTTCGCAGGGTTCGCCCCCTTCCCCAAGCTCACTCCTTCCCATATCTTCGCCCAATTCAATTCCTGACAATAAATTAGGGTTCTTATTTTGCCTACTATTACGGTTTCAATGGTGGGAGCTGGTTCTTCTGCTTCCAAGTCTAATCCCGGTATTCGGATTGTTGTAGCCGGTGACCGTGGTACTGGCAAGTCGAGCTTGATTGTTACTGCAGCTGCTGAAACTTTTCCAGGCAATGTCCCTCCTGTTTTGCCTCCTACCAGGCTCCCTGAGGATTTGTTTCCTGATCGTGTTCCTGTTACTGTTATTGATACCTCCTCCAGGTCTTAATCTTGAACTCTCTTTTACTTTTTATGTAATTTATTAGTTCCGTTCAATTCAATAGTTACTTAGTTTCGTTTCTTTTTTGGTGATGAAATAATAATTAATAAAGCTATATTATGCCACCTTATGATGATTTGTAATCATACTTTAGTTCCAGTTCAGGTTAGACCAAAGACGTTTATTTTTTTGGTTCAATCATTAAAAACTACCTTATGGCAACTTCTATGTTTTTGTTTCCAGTTCGTATATTCGAATTCATATTATTTTAGGTCAAAATTTAATTTTGTATACGAGAAGTGGGGTATATGCTTCTGGTTTAATTTTGCACAAACGGTTGCTAGTGAAGGGAATAAAGTGGAGAGAATTGTTATTCAACCCCACAACATTACTTAACCCCCGCACTATTTAGTCTACCAAAAAATTATGCAATCAATTCTATACACATCACCATTATTCCTATTTTACCATTTAAAATCCCAAAGTATACCCCACCTAAATTAACAAAACCCACTATTCCGACTGGATATTGGAATAATATGTGGTCGAATTGGGTTATCGTTAAGCAAGTGTCGTTGACACGACGACGATGCTGTCGCCGAGGTGATAACTGATTGCACCAGCCCCTTTGAGCTACACGACGATAATTATGTCATCGTATGAATTTATGTAATCGACCCGAAAACGATGATTCAGCAATCACTTTACAAGAAGACAGAGGTGAAAGATCTAGTCGGCTAACATGTTTCCGCCTCAAATCACTCTTCCTTCAACGACAATTTTGGCGGTGATGATCATGTCGAAACCGCCGTTTTGAGCTAAACCTAGACTCTTAATTTGGCTCATTTCTTCAATGATGCCGGTGAAGAGAGCTTGGATTTGGTTGCTGCGGTGGGGTTGGGGCGTTTCAATTAGGGGTGCGTTTGAGGGGGAGAGTTGAGAATTTTGAAACAATGGAGGGTGGTTTCAAAAAAGTTGTGAATTTTTTGAGATGGGTTTGAGAAGGTAGGGATTTGAGGAGGACAAGGATTGAGATTTTGGGTGGTTTTTGAATTTTAAGGTTTTGGAGATGGGGGAGAAAGATGAAGAACTTGCCATATTTTTTGGCCGTGTGGGGATTTGGGAAGATGAAATTGAAAAGGGTTTGTGAATTTGGGTTTGTTTATTGTCTGAAGAACGGAGAGGCTGAAGCTTGATGTTGTCGAATATGGACAACAATGGGGGCTTGCACGTGCAGTTCGAATGTCATTGCGGGTGTGAGATAATATAAGGTTAATATGGTCATTTTGATTGATGACATTTTTGTAACAAATATCATTGCGGGGGTATTCATTAATGTTGCGGGGGTGAATAACATATCTCTAAATGGAACAACTGTGTTAGTTCAAATTATTTTCTACTCCATTGTTTTTGTGGCATATAGTGAAGCTACATGTGTTTACATTATTTTACCCTTTTGGGTGATATGGCTTTCAGTATGGAGAGTAGAGGAAGGCTTGCTGAAGAACTGAAGCGAGCTGATGCAGTTATACTTACTTACGCTTGTGATCAGCCTGCAACTCTTGATCGATTAAGCACATTCTGGCTTTCTGAACTTCGAAGATTAGAGGTTTGTATATATGAATTAATACTAATATTTGTCTTTTCATACTATGTATCTGCACGTCTCAAAAGCAATGATTCTGTTTCTAAACTGTAAACACAACATTCGGTAGGCCATATGGACAACCATTCCTCTTTGAATGTGCATGCCATGTTCCATTTTAAAAATGTTATTCAAAAAATGTTATTATTAAGTCATATTTTCTTAGAACTTGTGCGGCTGTTGGCTTCTTGAAATCAAAACTACTACAATCCAATATACTCACATTTAAAAACTAATTGCCCTTACTAGTCACTGCTATCTTTCCCTGTTATTGCTGATATTGTGTTCACGCGTATGAGCAGGTAATGGTGCCGGTGATAGTGGTTGGTTGTAAGCTGGATTTAAGGGATGAGCAACAGGCAGTTAGTCTAGAGCAGGTGATGTCGCCCATAATGCAACAGTTCAGGGAGATCGAAACGTGTATTGAATGTTCAGCATTGAAACAAATTCAGGTTAGATTTTCAGATTTTTTTTCTGTTTCTATGGTGGTAACATCTCTTCTTTAATTTTAATCTTTTTATTGGTTGTAATTTGTGGACATTGCTTATCTGAGAAATCACTTCAGATGGCCATCCCTGACTATTTTATTGGTTGCCTGCTTATTGTTTGAAATGGACCATGATGTAGTTGGCCTATTTGCAGATCCCAGAGGTATTCTACTATGCCCAAAAAGCTGTGCTCCACCCTACAGCTCCACTCTTTGATCAAGAAGCTCAAACCTTGAAGCCACGATGTGTTAGGGCTTTGAAGCGGATATTTATTCTTTGTGATAGAGACAGGGATGGTGCTCTCAGTGATGCCGAACTGAATGATTTTCAGGTCTCCCATTTGTTTCTATGTGCTTTTTTTTGATGCTTGTTAATTTCTAATCTTGTGATTGTATCTTATAAGTAGTCTATTGGGTGACCTCATGTTGCTGTATTGATCAATTTATTTGTCTGGGTGATTGAAAATCTGAAATAATGAATACTGATTTGAACAGGTTAAATGTTTTAATGCTCCCCTACAACCCTCTGAAATAGTGGGTGTTAAGAGAGTTGTTCAAGAGAAACTGCCTGAAGGCGTGAATGAGAATGGCCTTACTTTGATGGGTTTTCTGTTTCTCCATGCCTTATTTATAGAAAAGGGCCGTCTGGAGACAACATGGACTGTTCTAAGAAAATTTGGTTATAGCAATGAGATCAGGCTAAGTGATGATCTGCTCTTGCCTCCCATCAAACGAAATCCTGATCAGGTAACCCTTTTTTGTGTTATATATTTGTATATCCTTATACATTGTTTCATTTACCTTTCATCAATCATTCCTGCTTATCTGCTAAAATGGTCATTGTGGTTCCGGATTTTGATAAAATGTTGGTGCTTTCTTGTTCATGCTAATACTCAAAGGTGTTTGGCCAGTTGTGATTGAATTCGTCAGTCTACCAATAGCCAAATTCTCACTTCTGCCCAACCTTTCGTTTTTTTTTTTTTTAGATTTTGATGTTTAATCAGTTGGTCGTAGGATGTAGATTTTGGATTGTAGACTATCTGTCGCATGACAATTAAGTTATGAATGGCTGTTAGACCAATATTACTTGCATGCAAATAGTTAATTGAATTCTGCTAATTTTGCATGCTTGTGTAGGATCCATTCAATACCTTAAAAAAGTGCCAAATATATAGTTAATCTCCATTCGAGTACATTATACATATAGTTACCTTTTTAAGTGGCTACGGGTGGTCAGTCTCTTACTAGGTTTAGCTGTAAATTAAGGTGTTTTAACGCTTTAACTACTTGTAGAAAGACCCCATTTATATCAACCACTCGTAGGCGCTTTGACAAGGAATTTTCTGCTTTCATTTTTATTTCTTTTAGCTTTAGTGCTGGGAACCTTTCCTTTGTTGGATATATTCAACGGATGTTCTTTTCAGATTGTTTTGATTTTCTAGATTTGAACATTTAAGTCACTCATTAGCTCTTGTGCAAGCTAGCTACTTTTGAATGTTTAAGAAAAGTTATTCGATAATTTGATCTTTTCTTTAATTGGTACCATCACTTGCTCCCAGAACATTTTCCCTTCCTATCCTTTCAAAGTCACTTATGCATTTAGCATTGGCAACAATCTTATTTGTTAGACTAAGATTTTCCTTAGTCATAGATTTAGTACAATTGGATAGTGAGTCTTTCTGGGTGACATCCATAGAATGGAGTTATGAAATATTGCTATGAAATAGGAGGGAAGGAGAGAAACAGAATGATGGCTGAGACTAAAAAGTTGAGAGTTATAAAAGAGTGTCATGTAGACTGAGTACAAAAGGCTCGGCAAGCCTGATTGCTTGCCTCTGTAAAGAGCTTTTACGTAACACGCAACTACTCTATAGAACTAAATAATGCTGCCAACTCCGAAGACGGTGGGGCAATAGGAATCGAAGCAACCATAAAGCAAATGTGAGCAAGGCAGCTGCTGAAACCGATTAGATGGGTTAGTGCTAAAGACAACCCTTTGTGAAGGTCCAACTGCTGAAAGTTTGGGGAACCAAAGATGTCTCTGATTGTTAATTGTCTTTCCCCAGGAAAACTGGCAATTCAAGAGCATAAAAATTTCCAAATCCCACATTTGAACTAATGTTGGATTTGGAAAAAGATTGTGCTACACCTTCTGTGATTCCATATTTGGACAAATAGCACAAACTAGTGTTGGCAATGCGACAAAAAATCGATTTGCCAAGGTTTTGAGAGGTTGAGAGGTTATACAAAGAAATATCATTATTAACAGAAAGTTGATGAAACTTGAGCAAATCATGCATATGCATGAGGCTTGTACTTTCTGGTGGAGGATCAATCCGTAATCAATTTAAAGAATAGCTGGTGGATGTGGCAGCACTTTTACTAGTTCATGATGTAGTTGAACATCAAACACAGGTTAACACCAGTCCATATTTTTTTCCTTTACCTAAATCTTTGTCATTGTGCTCAGGCTCTGTTCAACTGTCATTCTGATCTTATTATGTTATGTTAATATCTTAATGTTCACAATGACTAAGTTCAGGTCTATGAGTGCCATATTACTAGTGACTTGTGCTAGTAGAGATATTAAACAGTGATGTAATCTACCGAAAGTATGCATGAATTTGTAGTGGCATTGTCGATGTCAGAATATGCACTGGAGTATTTAAACTCTGGAAAGAGAGCTGTTGAATATCCAGGCATGTACAAGAGAGAATTAACTTATCTGCTCTGATTGATATGGTGTTTTTGTTTTCTTACAGTATTTGACAGCTTTAAATACTACTTTCTCTCTCACACACATTTACTGCAATCGAATCTTGTGTTCTTTTGTATTACATATGAATCTTATTAATGGTGCTAATGGATATTTGACATTTTGTAGAGTGTGGAGCTGACAAATGAAGCTGTGGAGTTTCTGAAAGGAGTTTTCACTCTGTTTGACATTGATGGTGTATGTTCCAGCATCTCCTTTCCATGATAATATTTCTGAAAAATAGATTGAATATTAGTATATTTTTTCAGATATGCCCCTTCCTAGAAAAAATGTTTCTATTAGGTTCCACATTGCAGATGCACTTGTATCTCTCTGTTGTGGAACTAGTTTCTACATTGCTGTCATCGCCTGTTGGTCATGCATATGCCTTCACCATGTGTTATCCTTGTTAAGATTGGTTTGGTGTTTTCTGCTTTTACTTCTGATAAATAGTTTAGCTTTTATTTTGTGGAAGATGTCTAATAGGCTTATAATCCCAGATTGTTTATAAAACACATTTTCTTCTTTTTATCAAATAAAAAAAGACAAAACCTTGCGATGATATTGTCAAAGAGGAACACATTGATAGGAAGCCTGCTTTTATGCTTCTCTAAGACTTGTGCCCTTTGTTGCGTTGGTCTAGAATAGGTTATGAGGGTTCACTCTGTTTTATTTGAGTCATTTTCTTGTCGTCAGTTTGGAACTGGTCAGATGAACTCATTGTCCACTTTGCTGTGTCTTCTGATTATTTATAATTTATTTATATTTAATAAGATAAAATATGGGGGTTATTTAATTGATTTGATTCTCTTAGTCTCAGGGTGTGGAATTTGATTGACAGTGATGGAAAATTTGCTATGGGATCTGCATTTGATCATCAGTTGGTAGATTAGTTGTGTTTGTGTAAACAAATGGTTGGATACGGGTTAGAAGCTGAAATAATGTCGAGGTTGGCTACTCCTAAAAGCAATGCAGATTGCCTGATTTGTGTATGCTTGCAGAATCTGCTTATAGGTATGATTGCCAAGTGCTACAGGTTGAGAGTACTGGAGCAAATGCATAATGAGGTCTCCGATATCTCTTGGATCTAATAAGCAGCATCGATAAGGTAATTAAATGAGTATGTGGATTAGATGGAACCGCGGTATGGATTGGATTAAGATGGATGTTGATGGAGTTATCATCACGTGACGGTGCATCGTGGGCTATTTTAATGATATTGGGCATGAGATCTAGCTCGGAAGGCATGGGTCTGGATGGTTTGAAGAGACTAGGGTGCTCCTGGCAAAAGGGTTCCAGAATGTAGTATTGAATCAGACCTCATTAGCAGCATCAATAGGGTAATTAGACCTCATGAGCATTGTTTGTACAGGTAATGAAATGGACTCCGTGGTTGGCCATGTGGAATGTGGATTTTTAAGTCCCTAGTGGTTGTCCTGGAATGGTTGGTGTGCTGCAGTTTTTGGATGATCTTCCTGACTGCGGCCTTTGAAAATTGTTACACAAGAACCCAACTGGTAATTGGGGCCTAGTTCTCGCTTCTTATGTTGGTTATCAGGAGTCTTAAAACTTCCAAGGCTCTCTGCTATTCATCCTCCAAAAGTAGTTGGGTTCATCTGTAATGCTAGGGAAGCTGGATTCATAAACAGTACAAACATAGTTTCTCATTACTTTTTACTGGTTTAGCAGTTTCTGTTTTTAAAATGTGGACATCAAGGATCACAACTCATTGGTTAAACCTGCTTGTAGTAAATTTACTTGCACAAAATTTGGAGGAAAATTGGTGTTGTAACTAGATGCATCGGGAAGTTAGATTTGTAATGTTGTGGAGTTTAATGTTCAAGAAGCATCTTGGGAGCTAGTAGTATTCTGTCCACTGAGCTTATTAATTTTGTTTTTGCACAGTAATTCATATCATTTTTTAGTGCCTAGGTAATTGATCCCCATATAATCCATTTTCTTAGAGACTTAGATACATCAAGTGTTGTTTGCTTCTCATCTGCTTTAATAAACACTTATGTTTTACTCCCTCCATCCCTAATGATCTTCCTACTTATTTTGGTGTTACTACGACCGAACTTTGAGCAATAATAAGTAAATTTAATTATCCTAGTGAAAATCTGAAACTTGTTATTGATAAACCATTATAAATACTATCAATGACAACTTTTAGATTATAATTGGGATAATTAAATTATCCTAAAATTATTGCTCAAAGTTCATTCAAAGTAACAACAAAAGAAGTACATTCCGGGATGGAGGGAGTATAATTTGGCTCATTCCTTAAAAATAGACTTGTAACTTGGAGTTTATACTTCTTTTTATGAACATGGAAGGATCTGTAAGTAAGGCATCAGGACAATTTTGATAGGGGAAATGTCTCGTAAAGATTCTTGGATTACTGATCTTGGATGCCCACATAACACTATTTTGATAGTCATTCCAATTTAGGCCCTTCTATCATTATTTTGGTTTGCTCAATGGTTCATAATTTAAGCTTCAGCCTCAGGCAGTTATGAAATGCTAGGCTTCTGAAAGCTACAGAAGTTCCAGTGGATTATCATAATCTTGACTCTGGGAATAAACATATCATTTTTACTCAAAAGGCTTTCGAAAGTCTTGCATGGACTTTTATATACTTCTATAGCCACCAATGCTATACTAAAATTAAGCTTGAAGAAATATTTCATTGAGAAACCTTAGAAATCCCGTGAAATCAACAAGAGAATGAGACTGATGTCGTTATGGGATAGTCTCCTTGCCAAGACTAGTTGCAGCAGTACATTGTAGAATTTCAACCGGCAATATGTTTTAATGAGTTAGATGATCATTGGCTGTAGTAGTTTATAGCTTCATATTTTGGTAGATGCCTGCATCGTGAGGCAAATCTGCCTGATTGACTAGAGAAATCTCCTTTCCTCCATATCTTTCTAGCTCTACTATTAATGCAATAGGTTCTTAGTGACAGATTGTTGATAAATTGCAACCTTGGTGTTAATCCAGTATTAAGCTTCTGCTAATATTATCTATTTTTCATTAGGATGGAGCCCTTAATGCAAATGAGCTTGAGGATGTTTTTTCTACTGCACCAGAAAGGTATTACAATTTATTTCCATGTTTACCTCTGTTCCTTGAGTTTCTTGTGCTTTGTTGGCAAAGTAGCACTTCTCACAATCATGTGATAGTTGGTAAGATTAAGATGACACATTTCCAGTAGGAACTACTCGTCCTCCATCATTATGAATAACATTGCAGTTTACTTTTCCAAGCCACCATGTTTTGGCAGCTTTCACAGGAACTCTTGGTCTACACTAGGTCTTGCTCATTTTATAACCCAGTTACTCCAAACAAGTTTGTTGATGACTCACATATATTATTTCAATTGCATTGAATAGTAAATTGTATCATCTTGAATTACAATATTTGCGGGTACATCAGTGGCTTTAAAATGTACAACTACTCTACCTTTGTCCGAACTTCTTGGGAAAGTCTATGAGAGAATTATTTCATGGTTTACAATAGTTTGGTTACGAAGCTTACCAAATAAATGTAATTGACTAGGCATTCATTTCCTAAAACTTCAAAAAAACAACAATGCTCTTTCTAAGAAAAAAAATTGCAGTGAAGAAAGGAATGGAATGGGAAGCCATAAAATGAATTTCCAATGCTTCTAGAGCATAAAATATTATTGAGTGCCCTTGCCATTGCTCCAACTTCTTGGTGTTTGTATGCCTTACCATTAATCTTTTGTAATCACTTTGGTTGTAGGAGGCTAACTAGTCTCTAGCAATTTTGACACAAGCAGTGCTTATAAAACTTAGCCTCCAAGTACCAAGCTGAATTTTAAACCATTCAATCTTTATCTACAATTTAGATAACCATATCTTTACAAATGCTAGGAGATAATTTTGTCAGGACTGCTTATTTGGAGTATTCAGTTTTTTCTTATGCTAATCACTGGGAAAAGAGGAAAATAAGTTAATTGTGTATAGGTAGTAGATGTTTTGTTTCATTTCTGTATATTATTCTCTTTTCCAATATTACTTATTTTTCTTATTGAAAAAATAAAAGAAAAGAGGAATTAAATAATATTAAAGCATTGCAGCACCATATATTTCTCGATATTAGAATCTTTCTTGCACAGTGACAGGCTTTTCTTTTGTCCAACATCACTCTATATGGAAATGAATCAAGTAACCAAATAAAGGACTCCTGAAGAAAGCAAACTGCATACCATGGAACAGAACTAGTGAATGCTGAATGAAAGGACCTTAGTTTCTCTAGACATTCCAAAATATGATCCAGTTTTATATGCATTATATGTCTTATGTAGCATGTCATCATTTGTATACAATTAGTTAATTGCATCATCCCAGATAAAATAGTTAGAATAGATGCTTCTCTCAGCTCGGTGAAATAGTCTCTATTCTATTGGCAACTATGATTTTCTCACTTTTGTGACTAACTTAGTTACTGGTGTTATTCTTTGCATTTAGTCCATGGAGTGAAGCTCCGTTTGAGGATGCAGCTGAGAAAAATGACTTGGGAGGTATTTCACTGGATGGGTTTTTGTCAGAGGTATGAAAAAGAGTCTTCCCTCTTGCACAAATTCTTTCTTTGGGCAGAAAAGCTTTTGTAAGTAGTACTCCCTCCGTCCCGGAATGATATTCCCACTTCTTTTTTTGTCAATTTGAATGGCCTTTAAGCAATTATTTAAGTTAATTTAATTATTCTAATGAAAATCAGAAAATTGTTATTGATTGTATTTATAATGGTGTATCAATAACAGATTTTAGAGTTTCATTATGATTATAAAATTAACCTAAATTATTGCTCAAAGTTCATTCAAATTGAGAATTAATAAAGTAGGAACATCATTCCGGGACAGAGGGAGTATCTTATTTGGTTTTTCAACAACTGTCAAGGTTATGACCATTAGTATTCAAATATTATGTTGTCCAACTTACTGTAACAAACTTTTGTTCTTTGTCTAAGTTTGTACTGTCATGCCTTATGGGATTGTTTCAAGAGACCTTATTGATTTTAATGTCAACCACTGTCTTAATATGCTTCTCTATTATATCTATACTAAATTGTTTCTTTTTGTGTGAGAACCCTGATGATATAACAGGCATTACATTAGAGGCTGTTTCGAGGTCTGATACACAATACCTGTTAACTTCAATTTTGTTTATTTAATTTGGTGGGGTTGTAAACTTCTGATTTGTTTCATCTTTAGAAACATAGTTGCCTTAAGCTTAAAAGATGTATTGCATTATCGCCGAATAAGTAGGACTTCAACTAACCCACAAGAATATTAAGAGAGTTTCTTGTAGCCCTTGATATTCATTATTCTTTCTCTTTCAGTTTATATGAGGATGTGAATCTGAACTGCCGGGGGGGATGTGTGTGGTTGCTCAGAAGAGTAGAAATAATATGATTTCAATGGACAGTTTTTATATGTGGGAATGAATATCCAAGGGACCAGAAGTGTGTCTGTTTTGTTTTATAGGAAATCCTTTCTGCTTTATATTACGTTCTGGAAGTTTTGGGAGCATTTCACTGGTTAGGCATTTCCACAATTATATTAGCATCTTTGAAAATTGAACGCATCTGTGTTTTTCAACAGCATGAATTTCAGTTGTTTGATTAATATTTGGCTCTGGTTTCAGTGGGCGCTTATGACTCTTCTGGATCCAGTTCGTAGTGTGGAGAACCTCATTTACATTGGATATGCTGGTGAGCCTTCCTCCGCAATCCGTGTGACTCGGAGAAGACGCTTAGATCGCAAGAAGCAACAATCAGACAGGAATGTTTTCCAGTGTTTTGTTTTTGGACCGATTGAGGCTGGAAAGTCAGCATTACTGCACTCATTGATTGGCAGGTGGTTATTCTTAATCCCCACTTATCATGTTTATGACTAATTGCATGCACATGCACACAAACAAACATAGATGCATATACTACTTATATGTATGTATTTATAATAACTCCCTCCCTCTCAAAATAAGAGTCCTTTATTCCTTTTTGGGCCGTCTCCAAGAAAGTGTCCCCTTGCCACACTTTGCATTTTAGGCATATAAAGATTACATTTATATCTTTTCATATGCTCTACCTTATAGGTATAAACATTTCCCCCATTGATATTTAATCCTCCATAGCAGGTCCAAACTCTTAAAAATGGGGTCAAATGCTTTACCTAAATTGTGTGCTTGGCCAGAAGAGACTCTTATTTGGAACGTGTGTATATATATCTATATGTGTGTGTGTGTGTATCCATGTGTGTGCATTTATGTGTGAGTGAAAATTTTCTTATTTTAGTGGATAGTTATGACCTCTCTGTTACTGTTCAAAATGCAGGCCCTTTTCTGATGTTTATGCGTCAACTACTGATGAGAGATATGCGGTTAATGTTGTGGATCAGCCTGGGGTATGTGCAACTCTTTTGCATTGTGCATTGTGGGTTATGTATGTGGTTCTTATGAAGTATTGACATAACAGCAATGCAAGGTTGCCCTTGTGGCACAATATGATTGCTTGAGGCTGCAAGCTTGAACTATGAAAAGCGTCTCTCTGTTTGGGGTAAGGTTTCTGCTAACATTCACCTTTCCAGACCCCGCAATGGGCGGAGTGTTACACAACATGCGTGATTACACACGCGCGGAAGTGAGCTGCTAAAAGCTGTAACTAGGAACGTGTAGAGGACAGAAAGTTTTAGGGTTGTTTATGCTCATAAAAGAAAAGCTGCAGGGGCTGGTATGAATGGTTCGGGGATCAGTAACTAGGATAGTGAGGTGCTAAATTAAGAATGTGGAATGTAGGAAACAACTAGATTTATTGATTGTTAATTCAAGTAGTAAACAAAATAATTTGGATGGTGAAACTGATTATTGAATTTAGGCGAAAGGCGGGAAAGGAAAAGCCTGCTTCACACTGAGGCTACTTGGGTTTATTCAATAATTTCTCTATGTAAAATGCTAGTATTTTAAGCTAATTATAAGCTGATACTAATTCCTAAACCCAAAAGTGATTCCTGTTGGAACTGATTACAAAAGATGCTAAAACATACTCCTCCGTCCCAAAAGAGACACCTTTTCCTTTATCTCCCATCCTAAAATTAGAGTTGCATTTCTGAAAAAGGAACAATTTGGTACAACCTCTTGAAGGCTCAAGCAAGTAAACCTACATCTTTAAAAAGTGTGAAATGTTCAACACGACTCTTTTGTTGGGAGTATAATTTTAAAAGGACCCAAACTCGATAAATAACGTAATACTTCAATGAAACTCCCAGGTTAATATTGAAAAACTTTCCAAGCAACACTGGAAAATGACCAAAATACCATTATCACTAAATTGATCAAAGTACTAATGTGAAACTGAGGAGCAGTCTGTAATGAAATAACTTGACTTCTCAAGGTCTAGAATAAGCTTCATCTTGAACTCGAGCAACAAATGAATCCGCTTGCGCTCTTGAATTCACTTTTTCTTGGAGACTTGTTCACCCCTCATTTTGGGCATAATTTACTACAGCAGGGGCACCTTGATGAACTAATCTAGTGGGATGATAGATGTGGAGGGAATGCGTTAGATACAATTATACAAAATTAAGTACATAGATTAGCAGATCCTGGAGTTTGTGCAATGAGAGAAAGTTGTGCCTTAGCTTATTTTTCATTCTCATTAAGGGGTTCAAGCTGGTATTTTTTGGATCATCCACCTTTTCTATTGAAATTCCTTATCTTCATATCATGAAGAAGTAAATTATAATCCTCACTCTTTATCTAAGTTTGTGAAACTTTAATTCTACGCTTTATCAAAGGTTATCTATGACTGCATATCATAAGACGGGTCCGGTCCGTATGTACGACAAATGTGGGAAGATGATACATAGAAAGTTATTATGTATGATTATTTGATTAAGTTTATTTATACAAAAATCGGACCCCGACATGCACAAGCCAATTGCACTCTTGAGAAGCAACAGCGTGGCTTAACCGAAGATTTGTAACATTAATGGTAAAATGACATCAGTTTCAGCTTACTAATAGATCAGAGACACATCAAACTTACACCATGAAAATTAAAAATATAAGATGTTCATATAAACCCAAGTAGTAAACTTTCAGTGTTCTCGTTTTTAATAAAGCTAATGTGATTTGGACAATGTGCCTATTTGATTGTGTGTTGTTGCATTTATAGTTTTGCATCCATTTTTATGTTCTCTAAATATTGCTCTACGTAATTGTTGTTTCTCTGTTGTGTTGACAGCAAACTAAGAAAACTCTTGTACTGCGAGAAATACCAGAAGATAGGATTGAAAAGCTGCTGAATAAGAAGGATGCTTTGGCAGCCTGTGACATAGCAGTGTTTGTTCATGACAGGTGCCACAAGATCATTGTCATTCAGTTAAATTATCGTACATAGAAATGCTTACATAGTTCTATATATTAGAAAAGCTTGTCTTTACGGCATTGCCTTTGATATTTGCTTCAGTATGTTTAAATTTTAAATCACACTTGTGGTTTTGCAGTTCCAATGAATCTTCATGGACGAGAGCAACAGATTTGCTTGTAGAAGTTGCTAGCTATGGGGAATCCACTGGTTATGAGGTTCCGTGCCTGATTATTGCAGCTAAAGACGATTTGGATCCATATCCAACTGCAATACAAGATTCAACAAGGGTATGTATCTTTATAAGCACATACACTAAATTTTGAGTTTGTTTGTGACTTCATTAAGGGCTCTGTTGCTTATTCGAAAATGCATATAAACCAAGACATATTCTGTTACTATGTTGCAGGCACTGGATTGCGTTTGCTCTTGTTAGTCTATGTGATGTTCAACCTTTATATTAATTCTTTCTTTTCTTTGAACCAACAAAAACACACACACACATGATAGAATTGCAAGTGCACATTGGACATATCAGTGTTCTGAAAATCGGCCTAGGCGGCCGCCTAGGCGGCGCCTAGGCGCTAGGCGGCGGCCGGGCGCCGCGACTTTAGGCTAGGCGGGGCAATTAGGCGCTAGGCGGGCTAGGCGGGGTTAGGTGGGGCTAGGCAGGCTAGGCGGTCTAGGCGGCTGGACGGGCTGGGCAGGATTAGGCGGGACTAGGCGGGGCCTAGGCGAGATTGGGCGGTCTAGGCGGTCGAAGAGTTGGCGTTCGAGTTTTTAGATGCGTTCGACCATAACGGGTGTAACTTTTGATTCCGGAGGAGTTACGGGACGCACAGCATATCAAAACGACCGTCTTTTCGAGAGGAACAAAAGTTATTAGGCTATGCCCCCTGAGCGGCCCATAAATAGGCCAAAAAAATGCTTCTAAGGGCCCCAAAAGGCCTTCTGAAGTTTTTATCCGTTTTTTCATTGTTTTGGACCTTTTCGTAATTTTGCAGTTTTAGGGTTTCTTTTCAGTAGGGTTTTTTCCAGACTTTATATACTTTATGTTAGGGTTTTGAGAAATGACGCCGTCTTCTAATGTTATGGTTCAATGACCGAAATGCCCTGACCCATAGTTGAGTTGTTCAAGATTTATACATTTATCCTCTTGAATTTGTCACTATGGACAGAAACTATGGAATATATATAAAAATGTGTGTAAATTCGCGGCCCCGCCTAGGCCCCGCCTCGGCCCCGCCTAGGCGCTCTAGGCGCTAGGCCCGGCCTCGCCGCCTAGGCGCCGCCTAGCGATTTTTAGAACCTTGGGACATATAGTTGGCAAGAATTTAGTAAACTTCATAAGAGAGCGACATTCATTGTGGGACAGCTCTTTCTTCAAAACAAGATACGTTCTCTGTCCCAAAAATGTCCTATACAAGTCAATCTTTTTATGAGTGCACGCAGCCTTGCTTGAGATTGCACTATTATTTTCCTGCTTTTAGAAATGAGAGAATTTTTTTTTACCAAGGGAGTACTTGTTTTGGGACAGACTGAATAACTTTTCTGCTATTCTAGTAGTCACTGGATTCTTATGACTGCATAAAGAAGCTTTTCATTATTCTTGCCACTTACAAAACACATAATTGCAATCTTTTATTAATAGGTTAGTCAAGATATGGGGATAGAGGCTCCTATACCTATCAGTGCTAAGTTGGGAGATTTCAATAATGTATTCCGAAGAATTGTTAGGGCCGCAGAGCATCCACATTTGAGCATCCCAGAGACTGAAGCTGGTAAAAGCCGCAAGCAGTATCACCGGCTCATTAACCGTTCCCTTACAGTCATTTCAGGTATGTTAACTTTTGAATCAAGATTTCTCTATAACCTAACCTAACCTAACCTAACCTAACCTAACCTAACCTAACCTAATTAGCTCATTTATGTCAACCTATTTTTTTGAATAAGTCATTAGTATCCTGGATCCAGAAATCATTGCCACTTGGATTTTTTCTTCAAACCAAAATTAACATTGCACTTTTATGTTATCCCTGCAGCTTAATTGACTAATTGCCAATTGAATGTCTTGATTCTATGCAAGGGACTTGTGGATTTTATATAGAGATAGAGTTTAATCATAAGTAGTGGCATATACTAAACACATTTTTCCACTGTTCTTCATACGAGTACCAATATAAACCGAGAGTTGCATGAAGAAATTGTTTCTGTAAGTTCACTCTTTTTTACTTGAGTAGGTAATGGTGGATATTGTGGGAAGCTATTAGACACTAAGAATATTGAAATATAAGTAGTAATTAAGAGAGGATAAGCACCACAAAAACAAGTAGCATAAAGCTATAATCAGCTCCAAGTAGCGGTGATGCTATACACAATTATTTAAAGGCTAATACTCCCCCTGTACAACAACAACAACAACAACAAAGCCTTAGTCCCAAAATAATTTGGGATCGACTGACATGAATCCTCATATGTCATCGTGAAAGAAAAGATGTAAATAATAATAATAATAATAGTAGTGGTAGTGGTGGTAGTTCTAGTAGTAGTAGTAGTTCAAGTAGTTCAAGTAGTTCAAGTAGTAGTAGTAGTTCAATCAAGTTGACCACCAAAGTCAAAGTGAAACTATATTTTTGGAGTTGGTCTTATAAAAAACGCTTTTTTTTCTAAGCTTGAGAAAAAACCATTTTTACACTGACACTTAATAATGCATGCACTGACACTCTTCACATGGACACATTTTCTATACTAATACTTCACACTGGCACATTTTCTATACTAATATTGACACTTTTTTACCCTACACTGACACTCTTTATACTGACACTTAATTTACATGCACTGGCACTTTGTTACACTAACACTTGCACTTTTTTACACTGACACTTAATATACATGCACTGACACTTTGTTACACTAGCGGGGGAAACAAAATATGTTTTTCCTAAGCTCAAGGAAAAACGCGTTTTGTATAAGATTTTGGCATATTTTTGGGACAGGGTGAGAGGGAGTACTATTTCCCAAGTAATATCAGGATGACATTGGGATTAACTAGTCTTGAATTGTACTTTGAGCATGATTCAAACAGAAGGAAAAATAAACATAGTAAAAACTAAAAAGAAAAATGACAAGGAAAGTCTCAACGAAGCATATGATGAAGAAACTAATAAAGAATAAGTGTGTGTTTATTTTAGTTATCTTCAGTGTCTCTTAATATCAAGCGGGCTTTTGTTGATTACAGTTGGAGCTGCGGTAGCGATTGTTGGACTGGCAGCTTACCGTGTTTATGCTGCAAGAAAGAGTGCCTCCAGTTAAAACCATGAATGAGACGCTTGCTTCGACCTCATATAAAGTAAGTTGATGCAATGGTTTAATCTTCAGTATAAGAATTTGAGGTTAGTGAGGTTTTGTGCATGCATTGTGCATTATAAAATTTTGAAAAGAAATACCTGACGATACAAGTAGTAATTATTGACATGACATTTCTGCACCTTGTGCTAAGCCGTACCAGCATACTGTGCTTGTTTTGTCTTTAACTCATGTTATTTATTTTTTGATTTTACTAAGTCTTAATTAAAAAGTTAAAAGAGGGGATCCTTTATCCAACAGTTAGTGACTGTCATATGACCACACAACATTTAACTTAATAATATACTTATCTGTATAGTTAAAAGAGGGGATCCTTTATTCAATTTGCTATTTGTTGAGTGGTACGAAGATACTCCGTCCATTTACATGGTTCGCACTTTCTATTTTGGGCGTCCATTTACAAGGTTCACTTTGTTTCTTTCCTAAAATGGAAACTTTATATTATTAAAATATTAACCCTACCCCACTATAATTTACTATTCTCTCCACTCATTCTCTCTCCTACATTATTTTAATACTCACAACACCATTATAATTTACTATTTCCTCCACTCATTCTCTCTCCTATTTTATTTTCACACTCACAACACTTTCAATATAATACTCCCTTCTTAATAAACGTGTAAACATTAACCGTGAACATACTAAATGGACGGAGGGAATATATCTTTAGAGGACGAGTTTGATCAAATCTTAGATTCAAACCATATAAAATAAATTACTCTCCGTTAGTTCTCTTTGTTCTAAAATAAACGTCCCAGTTGTCTTGAAATCATTTCAAAATAGACATCCGAAATGTTTTTAAGGAATGAGATCGAATTCCATTTGAGTCTATTTTCAATTTTAGAAATGTGACATTTATTTTTTTGCGATATACCAACTAGGTGGGTAAATGGTACGGTTGGGGGGAATTTAGAAAAAAAGGACAATTATGGGACTGAGGGAGTATTAAATGATCGAGCCACATTGATTACTAATTTGCAATTTTTATCGTGATGGATGTTCAACTCACTGTAAATTTATTATGAGCCCAATCAATGGATTAATAAGTTATTGCGGTAAATTCTATATACAAGGCATATTACATACAAGGCATCAATAATGGCCAAACTACCCTTCGCGTGTCGTGTTCGAAAGGACGACAGGAAGCCTTCATGTCGTGTACTTTTACACGACATCAACTAATTGTGTAAAATATTAGGTCGTATGGAATTATACGAAATTTAAATTTAATCTGTCATTAATGTCGTACACAACCAAACGATATGATGTCCTAATATCGTGTATATTCATACGACATATCAAAATGAAGGTGTTCTTCGATGATTTGCAACACGATGTTAATGATACGCATATGCTATGTTATATTATTGAATTGTGTTGTTAATTGAGCAAAATTTATACACTTATACATGACAAGGAACAAACGTCATATTGAATCATACAATATCATATAACCTATCACATTTAAGTGATACCACTTTATTTATAATCACCTAACAAATGATTATACCGTAAAGTCATAGAGATGAAAAGCACTTCAAATGCCATTTAGAATGTAGAAAAAAATTAAAAAAAAATAAACGAGGTTGCCGTATACCATTCTCACAAGATCGCGACACATAAAACCCTAAATACCCTAAATAATGACACATATTTGTAACTCAATTTCCATTTGGATTTGGAGGAAAGTCATAGAGATGAAAAACACTTTAAATGCCATTTAGAATGTAGAAAAAAATTAAAAAAAAATAAACGAGGTAGCCGTATACCATTCTCACAAGATCGCGACACATAAAACCCTAAAAACCCTAAATAATGGCACATATTTGTAACTCAATTTCCATTTGGATTTGGAGGAAAGTCATAGAGATGAAAAACACTTTAAATGTCATTTAGAATGTAGAAAAAAATAATAAAAAAAAATAAACGAGGTTAATGATATGTTGTACATTAGAGGAATACCAACTACTCAAGATTATATATTTGAAATTATCATACTCCCTCCGTCCCACGTGATTGCAAACTAACTTTTTGGGTGTGGAAATTAAGGAAAAGTGATGTAAGAAAGAGAAAAAGTTAAATGTTGTGAGTATGAAAAATTAAATAGGAGAGAGAATGAGTGGAAGAAATAGTGAGGAGAGAGAATGTTGTGAGTGTAAAAGTGAAGTAGGAGAGAGAATGAGTGGGTGGAATAGTGAATATTCTTTGCCATTTTGGAAAGTTTGCATTCACGTGGGACGGACCAAAATAGAAATAAGTTTGCATTCACGTGGGACGGAGGGAGTATTTGTTAATCAAGATTATATGTTTCTTGTTATAATAAGTTGGAAAACAAACAATGATTACATATAAGATTGAACCAACATCATACAACATTATATAACCTACCACATTTATTTATAATTAATTTTTATTTTATTATATGGTGTGTCGTGTTGAAATACACGACATTTAGCAAGACATTTCGTATGAACAATACACGAAATGAATCAGGGTGTATCTCGTGTATTGTTCATACGAGATAATTACCAGAAACAAAGACTATATCGTGTGGTTTTACACGATATGTACCATAGTATCTCGTGTATATACACACGAGATACACCCTGAAGCCCTACATAAAACACGATATACACGCAGACAACTTAACCCAACAGAGAAACACCATTGCTGTACACCCATGCAGCATTGATATACTCCACACCATTGTCCAAGTCTTAACACCCATAAATTTATACCCATTATTTTCATTAATTCTCAAATCATCTAACAGACTAACACCATAGTATGGATTCTCCACAACATTCTTCAAGTTTTTATGATCATATTGATCTTGAGCTTGTGGAATATATTTTTGAAGAAGAAGATTTGCCACCAAATTCTCCACATCAAAATTCAAATCCAAGCAGCAATGAAGTAAGTTTTTAAAGTTATATTTGGTGTTTTGATCAAAATCGCAATAAAAATCCAATGTTGAAACGAAATTGTTTTTCAAGATTGGATTTTTAAATTCTGATATTACTCTATTTCGTGTGATATTATACGAGTTTTATGCTATTTGTCGTGTGTGTATACACGAGTTATGGTGTATTACCTCGTATTATGTCACACGAGATAAATGCGTTTAAGTCGTGTACAGTTACACGAGATGTTCCAGGAACATCTCGTATAATGTTACACGAAATGTCATACAGCCTGTTGTTTATTGTGCAATTTTTTAATTGATGGTAATACAATTTGTAGGGAGCGGATGTCAGTGATCAATTCGATACATCCATATTATTTTCAAATATGGATTATCTTGTTAAACGCGTATGGGATATCGCGGCCCGTCAAAATATAACCCTTTCTATAGGAGATTCGAAGTGGCAAGATCCTAGGCTACTACGCGAAGATTGTATGCCATTTTGTTGGCAAGTACAGGTCCGGAAAAACTAAAGATGTGAGGTTGACTAGTACGAAGAAGATTGGGTGCAATTTTGAAATCCGGGCCAAAGATAGGGGTGATGGGGTATGGGGTTACGTTGTGAAGCATGATTCTCATAATCATGACTTTCCAACGTATCCCGAAGGTCATCCGTTGGGTAAATTGACTAGTTCTGAATATGAGGAGGTGTGTAGCGCAAGTCAGTCTTCGGTGCGTCCAAATAACATTCTAACAATGTTAAAGAGGAAGGATGAGAAGAACGTGAGTACTCCGAAACACGTCCACAATGCCCTCACAAAATGCAAGTCACAAGAACGACAAGGGAGATCCTCGCTTCAACAGTTCATAAAAGCACTCGAGGATAAGCAATATACGTTCTTCATGAGGAAAGCTAACGAGAGTGACATGATCGGTGACATATTCTTCTCTCACCCACGAGCATCAGATATGCTTAACTGTTTTTCATATGTAGTACAAGGTAAATTTTTGATTTTTTTGAATCTGTTTTTTGACTCTGTTTTCCACAAGTCGTATGCATTTTTTTTGAATTGCAATTTTATTCATTTCTAACTTTATTTCTCTTTAAATGATACAAGGTGACTGCACTTACAACACCAACTGCTATGGAATGGCATTACTTGAGATTATAGGATTTACTTCAACGGGGAAGAATTTCACAATTGCATATGCGTTCCTCCAAAATGAGAAGACTGAGAATTACACGTGGACACTCAAGAATTTGCAAAGTCTTTTTCATACTCCCAACATGCCAACTGTTTTCTTAACTGATCGTGACTTGGCTTTCATTAATGCTGTCCAAATGGTATTTCCCGAGATCGCACACCATTTGTGTCGAAGGCATATCGAAGTCAATGTTAAAAGGAGAGCGTTGGCTAAAACTGGTAGCAATGAGTTTGCACTATCATTCATGAGGAGATTTAATAAAGCAATATCAGCCGCTACTCGCGAAGAGTGGGACACCCGTTGGCAATTGTTTTGCGATCATTACAGATCTTATCCTGATTTATTGACCTACCTCCGCGAGACTTGGATTGCTCCATACTCTACGAATATTTTGTCGATGCACACAGATCAGTTACTGCACTTCGGAACCCACACCACGAACACCACGAACAGGGCTGAGAGTGAGCATAACAGGTTGAAGAAGACCTTGGAGAGTGCTTCTTCTACTTTTGACACATTATTCAAAAAGGCTTGATGGATGTGTTTTTACACACCCATTTTACATGGTTACGAACTTATTTTAGGCTCAAAATCCCGGGTTTTATGTTGTTTTAATGTGGTTGTTGAGTGTTTGATGAGTACAGGGCAAAAGTATGATTTTGTGTTGAGTTTTGTCAAGAAAAGGGCAAGGAAATCAAGTTGGAGCGGAGCGGAGCATGAAAATAATGAAGCAGATTCGAGCTCCGATTCTTTGGCCTCCAGAGCGGCCGCGCTCAACCCAAGAGCGGCCGCGCTCCATTGAAGAAAGCAAGCCAAAAATCCCTGTCCTCCAGAGCGACCGCGCTCATCCTAAGAGCGGCCGCGCTCAAGTGAAGTTGTGAAGACAAAAATCCCTGTAAAGAAGAGCGACCGCGCTCACCTGCAGAGCGGCCGCGCTCGTCCCGTATTCAGCATCAGATTTCAGCAACTTATTAAGGGCATTCTTGACTTTTATTCCGTTTTGACCTGTGTATTTTGCCCTAATATAAATACTTAAGTAGCAGATTTTAAGAGGGATCTTAATCATTGTTTTTGGAGTTCTTAGTTTTTGAGCTTTCTAGAGATTTCTTCGTTCTTCAATCCCGGATTTCTCAGGTTTTGATGTTCTTTTATTTTATAAGTATTGTTATTTTCATTATGTCTTTGAGTAGCTAAATCTCTTAGGTTTGCGAATTGGTTGTAGCAATTACTGGATCTTTATGCTATTGATTTCATTATTCCAATTTAATCTCTTTCTAGTTCTTCAAAGTATTTATCTTTAACAGTTTTAAGGTTGCAATTTCATGTTAAGATGACTTTGGCCTTTTAATTATTTGGGTATTAATTCCGCCATTAATTTGGGAATTGATACAATTGAACATTGCTTTGTGGATTAGATCTAATTGAGGCCGTAATAGAAATCAAAAGGGTTTAGATTCAATATTCTAAAGGGCTAAATAATTGTTTGATTGTTGTGTGACCGTAATAGAAAACGCAGCTTGATAATAATTCAAAGGGTTGCAATTCGGGCACCACACCGTTCCAATCCTTACTTTTGTGAATGAATCTTAGATTGAGATTAATGTTTTTAGCAATAAATATAGCATAAAATGAAAGTAATTGTGAATCCAATCCGTGAATCTCCGTTGTTGATCTGAGTTAATTCGTTACATTTAAATTGCTTTCTTAGTTTTAAGTGTTTATTTCTGTTTTAGAATTAGATTATTATTTCAAATCTAAAAATCTCTGGTTACTTTATTCATTGCTTTTCTTTTGCTTGTTTACCAACGAGTCTCTGTGGTTCGACCCCTGCTCGTGCATATTGCTACACCGGTAGTGAGTACACTTGCTCGGTTTTTATTACTAGAGGAATTTTTCTCCATCAAGTTTTTGGCGCCGTTGCCGGGGACTTGTTGCAAGTAAACAAGTAAGTTAAGTAGTGAATGCAAGGTCGTCGTTCTTTGAAGCCTACATTGGTTCCATTGGACGATAACATCAATAGACTTGAGGAAACATTTGAGGGCGATCCCCTCTTTAATCCTCTCTTTTCAGATTCGGACATCGAGTCTGAACCCTCCACCACCGAGGTAGAGGAAGAAAAAGTCGAGATGGCTGAACCACCGGCTCAAACAATGAATGATTACACGAGACCTAGGGTAGACACTTCTACCTCATGCATAGTGCTGTCTGAAGCAGCAAAGAATTTAGAGGTCAAAGGTCAATATTTTGCTATGTTACCTAGTTTTCAGGGGCTACCAGGCGAGGATGCCTTGACTTTCTTGAAAGAATACATTATGACGGTAGCCCAGTTTTTATTAAGAGAGGGAGTGACTGAAGTTCAGATTAGACTTAAGTGCTTCCCTTACACTTTAAAAGGGGCAGCGAAAACTTGGTTAATGATGCTTCCATCCCAAAGCATCAGCACATGGACTGAGATGCAAGATATTTTTCTCAGGAGGTATTACCCACATCATCTGCAGTCTACTTTTAGACAGAAATTGATGACTTTCACACAAGATGTGGGGGAACCTTTCCATGAAGCTTGGGAGAGATTTAATATGATGCTTATTCAATGTCCTCAGCATAATTTTTCTTTACCCTCTTTGAATCAAGCTTTTTATGATGGCTTGAATGATTCCACTCAGTCTGTGGTGGACAATGCAGCAGGAGGCTCTATAGGAGTCAAGACCCCTGAGGAGACTAAAGCCTTATTTGAAATGTTGAGTGCTAATTCTCAACAAAAGAGTTCTAGGGGAAAACAAGGGGTATTGGATTTGAGTGCTTGATAATTTATCCAAGCAAATTCTTTGTTTTAAATAGTAAGTTTGACAAGTTGGTTGCTCAAGGCACCTCTTCTAGTGCCAATGTGTTAAATGATTTATGTGCTTACCGTGGTTTAAATTCTCATGCTACTAATATGTGTCCAAGTGGTGTGCGGTTTGGTTGTGATCTGAGCAGGTAAATGCTATGTATGGACATCCCCCAAGGCATCCACAGTAACATGCCCTATGGCAACACTTATAATCCAGGGGTGGAGGAATCATCCTAATTTCTCGTGGGGAGGTAATCGAGAATCCACAAAATAAACCTCTCCATCCTCCACCTCCACCAGGACCATTTGAAAGAAGGAAGGAGCCTTGGGAGGAAGCGGTAGAAGCGGATGAGAGGCGAGAACGACAACGGGCGAAAGAATCATGAAGGCTGCTATGAAAAATTGGAGACCCAAATAGGGCAAATGGCTGAAGGCTGTTCAAGCAATGCGGGGGCACAAGTCGGGGACCTTCCCGAGTCAAGGTCACTAAGCAAAAGCCATTACCACACTCAGGAATGGTAAACAGGTAGGTAGCAAGGTAATTTCTTCTTCATCTTCTATTCCCCCTTCTGTTGTTGAAATTGTTAATGAGGAAGAAGGTACTAATGAATTGGGGGAGAAATCTAAAGTTGACTCTCCAACCCCCAATCCATATGTACCAGCTGTACCGTTTCCTGGAAGATTTATGAGAAATAAAATGGATCAACAAATGTCGGAGTTGATGGACATGTTCTCTAAAGTGAACATCAATCTCCCTTTGTTGAATGTGATAAAAAATATTCCGGCTTATGCCAAGTTTTTCAAAGAAATTAATTCCAAGAAACCAAAGTATGGCAAGGATGAGAAAGCTTTTCTTGGAGAGAATGCTAGTGCAGTGGCACAACACCTCCTCCCACCCAAACAAAAGGACCCCGGAAGTTTTATAATTTCTATTAATATGGGGAACTCGAGTAAGGTGAAGGCGATGTTGGATCTAGGCGCTAGTATTAATTTGTTACCCCATTATATGTATCTTGATATGGGTTTGCCTGAATTGAAACCTACATCCATGGCTCTCCAACTAGCGGATCGATCTATTAAAAGACCGTTGGGAATTGTGGAAGATGTTTTGGTTCAGGTGGACTCATTGATCATACCTGTGGATTTTGTTGTGCTTGAGATGCCTAATAGTGAGTGTAGTCGTCGTGATTCCCCAATTCTACTTGGGCGTCCATTCATGGCGACAACAAACACTATTATTAATGTTGGCAATGGAACTCTTTCCATGGCGTGGCCAACGAAACTATTGAAATTTACGTGCATGATATTATGAAAAATCCAATGGACAATGGGAATTCTTGTAACTTTGTGGAGAGAGTAGATGATTGTGTGCATGAATATCGTGGCATGATAGAGCATGTGATGAACTTGAGATGTTGTTGAATGGCAGTGAGAAAACTAGGGATAATGCGGGTTCCGAAGTAATGGCCATTGAAAATAAGGCCGAGGAACATTATTCTGTTAATGGCCCGTCTCACTCCCTAGGCTACTTCAATGAGAAGTATGCGCCATCAGTTGTGGTTCCACCGGTTCTTGAACTAAAACCCCTCCCCTCTAATTTAAAATATGCTTTTCTAGGGGAGGGCGAGACTTTACCTCGTGATAGTTGCCTCGAGATTTGACCCTAGAACAAGAGGCCAAATTAATTGTTGTGCTTTGTGAGCACAAATCGGCCATAGGGTGGACTTTGGCGGATATTAAAGGTATTAGCCCCTCAATGTGTATGCATAAAATTAATCTTGTAGAGGGCTAAACCTTCAAGGGAGAGACAAAGGAGATTGAATCCTCACATGGAGGAAGCGGTGAGGAAAGAGGTCCTGAAATTATTAGATGCGGGAATTATATTCCCGATTGCGGACAGTGAGTGGGTGAGCCCGGTTCAAGTGGTTCCTAAGAGGTCGGGCATTACTTGTTGTGAAAAATGATAAAAATGAGGATGTGCCCACTAGAGAGGTGACCGGGTATAGGATGTGTATAGATTTGAGAAAGGCTGAATGCCGCCACCAAAAAGGATCACTTTCCTTTGCCGTTCATTGACCAAATCCTAGAGAGGTTGGCGGGTCATGCTTATTCTTTGCTTTCTTGATGGGTTTTCGGGATATAATCAAATCACAATTGCACCCGAGGACCAATCAAAGACCACTTTCACATGTCCCTTTGGTACTTTTGCTTATAGGAGGATGCCCTTTGGGCTTTGCAATGCACCCGCTACTTTTCAAAGGTGCATGACCTCCATCTTCTCGGATATGATAGAGAAGTGTGTAGAGGTGTTTATGGATGATTTTTCTGTGGTTGGAGATAGCTTTGAGGGATGTCTTGATAATTTGACTATGGTCTTGAGGAGATGTTGCGAGACCAATTTGACACTTAGTTGGGAGAAGTGTCACTTTCTTGTTAGGCAGGGGATTGTCTTGGGCCACATAGTGTCTAGTAGGGGGATTGAGGTCGATAAAGCTAAGATAGATGTGATTTCTAAGCTACCTCCCCCGGTCTCAGTTAAGGGTGTTCGAAGTTTCTTAGGCCATGCGGGTTTTTATCGGCGATTTATTAAAGATTTTTCACAAATTTGTAAGCCGTTAAGTAACTTGCTAGCTAAAGATACCGAGTTCATCTTTGACCAAGACTGTTTAGATGCTTTCACTTTATTAAAAGAAAAACTTACTTGCACTCCCATTCTTTCTAGCCTGATTGGTCTCACCCTTTTGAGATCATGTGTGATGCATCTGATTTTGCTATTGGGGCTGTTTTAGGCCAAAAGATAGATAAATTACCGCATGTAATCCATTATGCAAGTAGAACTCTTAATGATGCACAGCTTAATTATACCACTGCGAAAAAGAATTTTTAGGCTGTTGTGTTTGCACTTGAGAAGTTCCGTTCATATTTGCTTGGGTCGAAGGTAATAATCTATTACGATCATGCGGCTTTAAAATATTTGTTGAATAAAAAGGATGCAAAACCTAGATTGCTTAGGTGGATGCTTTTGTTGCAAGAATTTGATTTGGAAATAAGGGACAAAAAGGGGTCAGAGAATGTAGTGGCGGATCACTTATCACGGCTTGAGGATTTCTCGTTTCAGAATAGCCATGAAGGAGTAATTCCGGTGAATGAAAATTTCCCGGATGAACAACTACTTGCTCTACATGTTCAAGAGCCTTGGTATGCGGATCTTGTTAATTATCTTGTATGTGACATGATTCCTCCTCACTTTACTTATGATCAAAGAGAAAATTTAAATACGATGTGAGGAACTACATTTGGGATGACCCTTACTTGTGGAAAATTTGTCCGGATAAGATGGTGAGGAGATGTGTTCGGAATATGAACAATTGAGTGTCTTGCGCTTTTGTCATGATTTACAATGTGGTGGGCATTTCGGTGGTCAAAAAGGCGCTAGGAAAATCCTTCAAAGTGGCTTATATTGGCCCACCATATTTAAAGATGCGCAAGATTTTTGCAAAAAGTGTGATAAATGCCAAAGAAGCTGGAGGGATAGGTAAGAAAGATGAGATGCCCCAAAATTATAATCTTGTTGTTGACATATTTGATGTGTGGGGCATTGATTTTATGGGCCCCTTCCCCTCATCCCATGGTTTTGTGTATATATTAGTTCTTGTGGACTATGTATCTAAATGGGTGGAAGCTATTGCCACCAGGACTAATGATGCTAATGTTGTTTCAAAGTTTGTGTGTGAGAATATTTTTTTGTACGGGGTGCCTCGGGCTATCATTAGTGATCAAGGAACTCACTTCACAAACAGGCTCTTCAACCAAGTCCTAAAGAAATATGGGGTTGTTCACAAGCTAGCCACAGCCTACCATCCCCAAACATCGGGGCAAGTGGAAGTGAGCAACCGCCAAATCAAGGGGTCCTAGAAAAAGCAGTTCGGCCAAACGAGAAAAGATTGGGCTTTGAAGCTCAATGATGCATTATGGGCATATCGGTTTGCTTACAAAACTCCCATTGGGATGAGTCCGTACTGAATTGTATATGGCAAAGAGTGTCACCTTCCGGTTGAGATGGAACACAAAGCATATTGGGTGTGAAGGAACTCAACATGGATTTGAAGAAGGCGGGTGAGAAACGAATGCTTGACTTGGATGAGATCGATGAGTTGAGACAAGACGGCTACAAGAGTGCCCAAGTTTGTACAAGGAAAGAACTAAGAGGTACCATGATCGGTACTTAAGGCCGAAAATCTTAATGCCAGGGTAAGAAGGTTTTATTGTTCAATTCTAGATTGAGACTTTTTCCGGGCAAGTTATGTTCCAAATGGTCGGGCCCTTATGAGTTGGTGAAAGTATTTCCACATGGAGCGGTTGAGCTCAAAGATTTGAAATCCGGAAGTACTTTCAAGGTGAATGGGCATCGAGTCAAGCCCTATTACGAAGGGGTGTCTATCTTGGAAGAAATTGATGTGGTGATGTTGGTGGATGCACCGAAATCAAAGGATAAATTATGAGCATCATGTCGAGCCAAAGACTTAAAACAAAGGCGCTTGTGGGAGGCAACCCAACCTTAGGTAACTTTTCTTGCTTTACTGTCTTTATTTTCGGTTTATCACTACTCGTTAGCTTTGAATTCGCGTTGGAATTTGTTTATGCAATGAGGACATCGCAAATTCTTAGTTTGTGGGTGGGGATATTCATAAAAAAAAAAAAAAAAAAAAAAAATGAAAAAAAAAAAAAGATTGTTTATTTGCCGTTTTCGAGTCGTTAGTATAGAACGTGTCGAACTACGGTGACAGAGCCTATTAATGTGGGTAGTCCGCTCACATTAATGGGGACGTAAACAGCGAAAGTGCGGTCAAATGTTTGACATATTTTTGTCGAACAAAAGTTTTGTGTCACCCTTTATGGGTCTCTCCGAGTTTGTGGGTTTATAGGGGAGTGTAAATAGTTGTCACCCTCCAAAAATATTTTTTCGTTTATTTTTATTATGTTAATAGATATTACGCTTGTATGTGTGTTTGTGGTGATGTGCAGGATAGCACGCAACTATCAAAATTGAAGAAGGGGACTTTAAGGCGGCAAAAAGGAGCTAAGCGATACGGACTCTTGCCCGAGTGCGCGGGCGCGCTCATACATAGAGCGGCCGCGCTTGATTAAAGGAGAAACGGGCGTAACTCACGCCCAACGTGCGCGGGCGCGCTCAAGCGAGCGGCCGCGCTCAATCAATGGAAAAAGGGGAATCGGTTTACGTCATATAGCGCGGGCGCTCGAAGCGAGCGGCCGCGCTCGAGCTAAAATTACGGGCAAAATTCAAATAACCCTAAACGAGATGCGCTCTTCTTTCATAACAACACCGCCGCCCTCCCTTCTTCTCTCTAACAAACGAGTTCCCTCCTCTCTCTCTCCTAAATTCCTCTCTCAAACCCCAAATCCCCTCCCTTCCAACCCAAAAATCACCCTACCCACCATAGATTTACCAACCCAAAGCCAATTACCTTCCCCAAAAGCCATTAATTCCGGTGAGTTGAGCAAATTCGAAAATCAAAGAAGAGTTTTTTTTGGTGCATGCAATCTTGCGAATCAAGTGGGTTAAAGCTCAATTTGAAGGTGGTTTGTGGGTATAAGCTGTGCAAGGTCTAGTTTGTGGGTGTTTTCCGGCCTTCTTCCCAAACTCCGGCGAGTTTTCCGGCAGCTCCGGCGAATTTTCCGGCAAGCATTGATTTGGGGTAAGAACTTTGAACTTGAAACTCCGTTTCTTGCTTATTTGTTGGATAAAATGTCTACATCAAATCCCAAGCGTAGACGGGGAAACAAAAACCCCACGATTGCGCCTCAACCTTTGTACGATGCTAGCAAATTTGTTAGTGTTGAGGCAGAAAAATTTTTAACGCTTATCTTGCCGAAGTTTCAACGTGGAAAAGGGCATTGATATTACGGATATGGGATTAGAGGAAATTGTAGCTAGGTATGGGTGGATGAATTTGTTGATTGCCCCGACAGTTGGAGGGAGTAGTGTTTTAGTGCGAGAGTTTTATGCAAATGCGTTCTCTAGGAAAGGGGCACATGATATATCTTTTGTGCGGGGCATTGAAGTGGGATACTCCCGGGAGAGAATCATATCTTATTATCACCTCCCCACTCACGTGCATGCCAACACTTGTTCTTTCTTGCACCTCGAAAAACAAATGATGTACAACCCCAAGGGTAACCTTCACCTGATTGCCGAAACGTTCGGGGGTTTGCCTATTGACCCAACATTGCCAAAAGGGGTATTGATTGCCTCTAAACTTCTTCCCCCTCGGATGAAGTATCTTCATCGGGTTATATGTGAGAGAGTTCTTCCCTCTTCTAGGCCACATGAGGTTGGGTGGCGCAGAGCCGCTTTGATGCACGTCATCTTGACGGGGCAAAACATAGACACGAGCTCAATCATGGCCCATGAGATTAATAGAACTTATCAGCAGATGGGAAAGAATAGTTACAACTACCCTCTTATGATTACGGGGTTGATGGGGCTCAATGGAGTCGATTTTACTAATATCCCTAGGGACATAGGGTTGGAGCCCACCATTACTGAAAGGAAAATTAGGGATAAGAGCCACCCCAAGGGGTGATTGTGATTGAGCCGAGAGGTGGAGGAAGAACGGCAAGAACGGGGAGGAAGAAGAAGAAGAGGAGGATGTTGCCGAGAGGCGGAGAGCGGATCCTGTCGAGGGTATTTACGATCTATCGCTGCGGTTGGAGGCGATGGAGATGAGGTTTGATCGAGAGATTCACCACCCTGGAGCGAGAATCGAGTGCGGCCCGATGATAGGGTGAGAGAGATTGATGATAGAGTGAGGGCGAGAGGTGAGACGGCCCAAGCATGGCGGGCCCAGCAGGGATAGTAGGTGGGACCAACTCTTGATCGGTTGCCCCCTCACGGTTACACATGGCCACGATTCCCGCCACGGTTCCGCCGCAGTACAGCGGCGGCGGCAATTTCCCAGTGGCTCATCAGGACAAGGAGAAGCGGTGGCAGCGGCAGCGGCGGTTCCACGGAGGCTCTTCTAGCCAATGGGGTTATCCGCCACGATGATCGGTTGAGGTATCCCTACCACTGAGTTTATAGTTAATTGCATTGGGGACAATGCAATCTTTTGAGTTTGTGGGTGGGGGTATACGTGTTTTATTTTGCTTATCACCATGTTAGTTTAGGTTGTTCTTTGTTTTTAGTAAAAATTTAAAAATTTTTGTTCTCTTTATTTTGGGAAGCTTGTTGGCTGCGTCTGTAATGATTGAGTGTTATTTTGTTAATCATTATGCTATCTTGGATTTGAGAATTAGGGTTACATTGAGACAATAAACCATGATTGCACCACCTCTCACTTCCATTTATCATTGATCATTGTTGTCATTCTAAGTGCCATTTATGGGATTACTTGTGCATTCTCGGGGTCCCTAGAACATGGTTTGCATGATTGTCAATATCACGTCATTAGGCTATCTTGATACATATGGCTTATTCTTTCATCCCTTTTGTGTGCCTTGACTTTCTACCCTAGTAAATAATTTATTCCGCTAGATTCCTGTTGAGCCTTAATGGAAAAGAATGGAAAATTTAGACCGCCATTCGCCTTCGTTTGATGCCTTTTTCCCCACCCTTTTTCACCTAGTGCTAGGATACCTTACCTTTTGGAAAGTGAACTAGGGAATGAATGGGGGATATGGGTTGAGTTTGGGGGTGAGTGAAATCATTTGTATAAATGGGGGTCAAAGTGTGAAAACAGAAAAGGGGTGTGATATACAATGAAGAGGGGCAAATGAAAAAAAAAATGAAAAAAATGAAAAAATGAAAAAAAAAATGAAAAAAAAAATGAAAAAATGAAAAAAAAAAAAATAGAGAGAAAATCAATCTTGCCCCTCCATTGTGTCACAAGTTAGAAATTAAAAGAGGCCCAGAAATAAGGGAATGTGTCCAACCCAATATTGTGTATGTATCAAAAGTTTTAGTTTGTGGGTTGGCACATTGGGAATAAAAGGGAGAGCGGAGTGAATTCTCATAGTGAGGAGGGACAAATAAAATGAAGACTTCTTAGTCTCACTTTCCAAGTTCGTATGTCCTTACCTTCTTTTGTAACCGTGACCCGAGCCATGCGATCTTTCGCACTATAACACTTAGAGCCATATCTTCGTTTTCAATATCAAATAGTCGGGTTGACAATTGTGGAAACATGCATATGAGTGTCCTTTGTGGTTGTATTTGATACACATTTTGTTAGAGCATCACTTAGTGAATCCATAAACAATCTTAGAATGTAACAATGGTCTACCATACTTCACTTCATCATTCAGGCCGCGATGGAAAATTGTGAGTTTTTGCATTGATGTAATGTTAATTGATGATTCATGATAGTATGCTTGTGATTATATTGTGTGAGGATCTGAGACTGTCTGGCCGACACAATTCCCATTTTGAAGAGAACATCAAAAAAATATTTTGCTTTGTTTTCGTAGTGTAGTTTATTTTATGTTGGGTAGTTTAGTTTTTGTTTTGTTTTACTCGGGACGAGCAAAAGGTTAGTTTGTGGGTGTTTGATGGATGTGTTTTTACACACCCATTTTACATGGTTACGAACTTATTTTAGGCTCAAAATCCCGGGTTTTATGTTGTTTTAATGTGGTTGTTGAGTGTTTGATGAGTACAGGGAAAAAGTATGATTTTGTGTTGAGTTTTGTCAAGAAAAGGGCAAGGAAATCAAGTTGGAGCGGAGCGGAGCATGAAAATAATGAAGCGGTCGAGCTCCGATTCTTTGGCCTCCCGGGCGGCGCTAGAGCGGCCGCGCTCCATTGAAGAAAGCAAGCCAAAAATCCCTGTCCTCCAGAGCGACCGCGCTCATCCTAAGAGCGGCCGCGCTCAAGTGAAGTTGTGAAGACAAAAATCCCTGTAAAGAAGAGCGACCGCGCTCACCTGCAGAGCGGCCGCGCTCGTCCCGTATTCAGCATCAGATTTCAGCAACTTATTAAGGGCATTCTTGACTTTTATTCCGTTTTGACCTGTGTATTTTGCCCTAATATAAATACTTAAGTAGCAGATTTTAAGAGGGATCTTAATCATTGTTTTTGGAGTTCTTAGTTTTTGAGCTTTCTAGAGATTTCTTCGTTCTTCAATCCCGGATTTCTCAGGTTTTGATGTTCTTTTATTTTATAAGTATTGTTATTTTCATTATGTCTTTGAGTAGCTAAATCTCTTAGGTTTGCGGATTGGTTGTAGCAATTACTGGATCTTTATGCTATAGATTTCATTATTCCAATTTAATCTCTTTCTAGTTCTTCAAAGTATTTATCTTTAACAGTTTTAAGGTTGCAATTTCATGTTAAGATGACTTTGGCCTTTTAATTATTTGGGTATTAATTCCGCCATTAATTTGGGGATTGATACAATTGAACATTGCTTTGTGGATTAGATCTAATTGAGGCCGTAATAGAAATCAAAAGGGTTTAGATTCAATATTCTAAAGGGCTAAATAATTGTTTGATTGTTGTGTGACCGTAATAGAAAACGCAGCTTGATAATAATTCAAAGGGTTGCAATTCGGGCACCACACCGTCCCAATCCTTACTTTTGTGAATGAATCTTAGATTGAGATTAATGTTTTTAGCAATAAATATAGCATAAAGTGAAAGTAATTGTGAATCCAATCCGTGAATCTCCGTTGTTGATCTGAGTTAATTCGTTACATTTAAATTGCTTTCTTAGTTTTAAGTGTTTATTTCTGTTTTAGAATTAGATTATTATTTCAAATCTAAAAATCTCTGGTTACTTTATTCATTGCTTTTCTTTTGCTTGTTTACCAACGAGTCTCTGTGGTTCGACCCCTGCTCGTGCATATTGCTACACCGGTAGTGAGTACACTTGCTCGGTTTTTATTACTAGAGGAATTTTTCTCCATCAAGGCTCATGAGATTATGGAAATTCAAATAACAACAATCAAAGCTACTATGGAGCAATCAAAGAGTAGAATTCCAAATGATATGAAGACATGTGATCTGTATCACGACATATTGGGGCGAGTGTCAAAGGCAGCTTTGGACATCATCAAAGAAGAGCGGAGTCATTGTGGGGATAATGTCATGGATCCTTTAGGCTGTGGGTGTTACCTGAGGCGAACACATGGACTTCCATGTAGTCACGAGATTGCATGCATACAAAATTCTGGGGGCCGGATTGAGTTGTCCTCGATTCATGATTTTTTGGAAGAAGTTGGACATTAAAGCAGAATACTGTCCCACTGGACCCGAAATGTTGGCGATCATTTCGTGTATAAAGACACGAGAAACCTCACCACATATCGTGTATTAGAGCACGAAATGCAAACTGATGAATCAATTTACATTTCGTGTCCTAATATACGAAATGTGGAAAGTATCTCGTGTAATACAACACGAATGATCACCAACATTTCGGGTATTGGAACACGAAATGTAAACTGATGAATCAGTTTACATTTCGTGTGCCAATACCCGAAATGTTGGTGACCATTCGTATGTGTTATCTGAGAAACACACCCCGACATGGCCAGATTATACCCCCACAAATTCGTAACCAATTCCAACGAAAAATCCTAATTTGTTTTACCAAATCACAATTAGAACCATTTTGGATAGGTTTACACAACATTTAACAGTTATATAATCGGTTTTAGGCATAAAATTGTTGTTGGGCTTTCAAATTAAAATTTTAGGTTAAAAAGAATTACTTTTGGAGCGGCGAAAGGAGAGGCGGACTTTCCACCGGTGAGAGGGAGGTTTGTCTTCATTTTCGGCGGTGGTGGTGTTGTGGTGGTCGCCGGGTTCGTCGAGTAGAGAGAGAGAGGGGTTCGGCGCCTTTGGTTTTGAGAGAGAGAGAGAACAGACGAGGTTTGAAATGGAGAGGGAGGGGAAGATTTTTTTTTTAAAAGTATATATATGGGCATTTTGGTAATTTCATAATGCCTTGTACAAATTGAGCCTTGTATATAGTATTACCCAGTTATTGCCGATAACCACGTCTACCGAATTAAAACATTAAACTAAAAGCCCATACAAAATGAGCACTTAGGAAAAAAGACTGGATTACCTGGGATGTTTGGGCCCATAAGAAATCCCAAAAAGAAGGTCTAATAAAAAGGTAGTTAGCAGCCCATAACAAAGGCCCACACAAGCTACCGAATTGAATATCTTGATGCAAACTGTTACTAAAGATTCAAAAATCATGTTAATTTTTTTTAAGGGCAAAATGGGAAAGAGACAACTTAGTGAGGACAAAATGGGAAATTTGGTTTATGAAACTGTTCATTGTACTGTTCATGGGATGAGGTGGACAGTTCTTATTTATACTATAGATATTGTTTTTGATGTTGCAATTCCAAGACTGGATTACCTGTATCTCTTACTTTCAATTCTATTTAATATTTCATTCAATTTCAATACTTTTTGAATCCCTATATTCACGAGGAGCCGAATGAGAAGACTGTATCACGTCTAGTTCCGAAGTAGAGTTGGAATTCAAACCCAACCATCAACTATAACCCCAAAAGAATCAGATTTCGTAAAGAACATAGAAAACGTTACAACGTTACAAAGAACTTCAGGACATTATAAATACTCTTGGATTGGACGAATTATTAGAAGAGGATCTTTTAACCGTAGCAAGAGCGCGAAAATTGAGCGTTTCTTTCTTCCTATTTCGACTTCAACGAAGTTTCTTTCTTTTCTACAACTAATAAAAATCAATTTTTTTCCCCTTTCCTTTGTCCAAGAAAAATTGGTTGGATTAGCTCACTTTCCTGTAGGGTAAATATTTACTTATGCGGCTTTCTTGATTGCCTCGACATCGGGTAAATTTGGTGAATTTAACTCCTTATACCAAATTACTTCAATTCTTTAAAAAAAAAAAAAAGAGATTCACTAATGTATGGAATACATAAATAAACGTCATCTTTTCTTCGAAAGATTCATTCTCGAATCCAGTTATATCGTACACGGTTTATTGTTGGGATCAAAATGAAAATAAAATGAAATCGACGCTTATTGACGGTAAAGTTTGGAAATACAACAACTTCAAATATGTGTATGGTTAACTAATTGGCGAGCTCTTGAAATAGTCAGACTATTGCCCAATTGAAAAAGAATATTTTCCTAGCGCATTCAATTAATTGTAGTAAAACCCGACTCTAAGATTCTTTCTCAAACCTGCTCCTCTCATTTCGAGTCAAAAGAAAGATAAATAGACATTTACAACAGTATCTACAACTACTTTACGAGCACCGTATCAAGAAATTATATACTCCCTCCGTCCCAGAAAATGCTTCACCTTTTATCCAAAATGGCGTCCCGTTTGAAGCTTCACCTTTCCTAAAATGAAAAAGTTTTATTAATATTCTATTATACCCACTCACTATTTCCTCCACTCATTTTCTCTCCTAATTCACTATTACACTCACAACACTTTTTAAATTTACTATTTCCTCCACTAATTCTCTCTCCTATTTTCAAATTACACTCACAACATTTTTTCTTCCCACCTATTTTCTTAATTTGCGTGCCGAACAAAAAATGATGAACTATTTCCTGGGACGGAGGGAGTATTATGTTAAAGAGGGCCCTTCGCGGAAATTGATTTGAATGGGTAGCTCATTAATCATTTGTCCTTGGGGATCCGACATTAATCCCCTCATACCTACAAATTGATGTACATGAGATGGACCTCCTCGAGCTCCCAAATATATATATAAAATGATAGTGGTGTTTTTGTGATTTTTTTCGTTTTTGTGAATGCTCGGTGGTATTTTTGTCATTCACTTCGTAAGTGAGTGCCTTGAATTCATTAACTAATTAGCTACTAAATTCAAATGTATTTTCAAAATATATTTGGATTCAGTAGCTAATTAGTTACTAAATCGAAGTGTATTTAGAACATTGTACTTGGATTCGCTACTGAATATAAGTATATTTCGAACATTATACTTGGATTAATTAGCTACTGAATCGAAGTGTAGTTTGAACATTGCACTTGGATTCAATAGCTAATTACATAC
Organism: Adenophora triphylla var. japonica; assembly: GCA_022495995.1. Classification (NCBI taxonomy): domain Eukaryota; kingdom Viridiplantae; phylum Streptophyta; class Magnoliopsida; order Asterales; family Campanulaceae; genus Adenophora; species Adenophora triphylla. Next base: position 241,004 of record JAFEMH010002999.1, read on the forward strand.
TGAATTCAAAGGTATTTTCAAAATATATTTGAATTCAGTAGCTAATTAGCTATTGAATCGAATTGTATTTTGAACATTGTACTTGGATTCAGTAGCTAATTAGCTACTAAATCGAACGCGTGCTTTCATTAATTTCTTATCATTTTACAGTTTCATCCTCGTCTATCCTATTAATTGCAAAAAAATGTCATCGCGTTTTTTTAATAGGAATAAAATCCGAATCCTTAATTTGCATCTTATCTAACGATTATAATTGCTCCCTAACTTCCTATCTTATTTGGGTTCTCGTTTGAGCACCTTCTTATATATATATGAGGATCGTTTGTCTTATAGGGGTTCAAGGTGTAAATTATAAAGTAGAAAAAGGAATGAAGGGAAATGATATAAAGTAAGTGATTTAAATAATGAGAGGAAAAATTAGAAAAGGAATGTCGGGAGTGTATATATATATACACACGTATATAATCAAGATTAAATAATTAATTAAGACTAAGTTTATTAATCAAATAAAGTAATTAATCTAATAAATCAAGTAGGTAATTAATTAATAAATTGAACTTAAGTGCATAAAATAAAGAGAGGAACTGTTAAGATTTTACTTTGTATTGACCTTGATTTCCGAAGTGTACAAGATTGTTAATGCTATGACATACTCTCTACGTGACTTACTCTGTGGTGACACACTAGACACTTTAGGATTTTGTATTGACCTTGGTTTTCAAATTGTACAAGATTATTGACGTTATTACAATGTTGATATAAGATGATGATCTGAAAGAAAGAGAATGCAAGTACAACAACTGTTTTTTTATTGGAAAATGAAGGATAATGTACAATGAGCAAAAGTCCTTTTATAATCTTCGGACTTGAAATTTATCTATTTTTTTTTATTTTTTTACAACCGGCACTTGGGTGTCTTGTGATGATGGATGATTTGATGTTGTCGGAATGATGATTAACACAACACATGTACTACTTTCTCCTTTGCATCGAAAGTGTTTTAGTAATGGACTGTCGTCCCACCTCTTCCAAATCTACATCTACATGTGTGTCTTCTTCTTCTTCATAATCTACATCATCTTCAGAATTATCATCATTAACTAGATCATTTAGGCATGCCATGTTATCATAATTTGATGCTTCAGTTGATACAAGTGTTTGTGTACTTGGACCAACCTATGCATCATGGTTGCAACTTGGTGAATTCCCATAAAGGTCTCTGTAATACGTAATACGTGTTTCAAACTTTTCATAACGTCGATTTTCAATCGACCACATACAACTGCAAATTACTCATCCCCCAAATTTAGCAGAAATATCGAATATTATATCTATTCCCATATCATCTTCAATACGAAAAGGAAAGTACTCACCAATTCCACTATCAAAGGAACGAGGATATCTACAAATAACTTCCAACTCATATTGTGTCCGATCTACGCCCGTCCTTTTATATAACTCATCAATCAATTAATTGTATCTCCATCTACAATGAGTCCTAATTGCACATTTTGGCCCTTTCTAAAAATGAGGACCATCAAATGGTTGTTAATCATCACCTCCCGAATAGCATATGAAAATGAGTGAAATCGTGTTCATCTTTAACCCTATGTTACGAAATCAAAGTGTTAAATCCTTCAAAACTCTAATTTTAACATATATATATAATCTACTAAAACACAATAAAAAACTTAAATTTATATATCTATACACAATTAAAAACAATGATTAAGATGATGTTATTTACCTTGATTCTTAGTATTCACCAATTCTGAAATTAAAAAAAAAAAAAATGAAATTTAGGTTTTTTCTTCACTATTTTGGATTTGTGGTTGTTTGGATACGGAACAAATGAATCCCCAATATGAAACCTTATCGGTTTCTGCTTAAACTAGTTACACAATATAGCGAGTTCTCTCCACTTAAAATCGCTACATCAAGTAGCGAGTTTCTTTAAAATCGCTACATCGAGTAGCGAGTTTCTTTAAAATCGCTACATCAAGTAGCAGTTATTTTAGATCATTTGTATTTAACAACAACGTTTATTATACTAAACTCGCTATTGCTACCTGTAGCGAGTTTCATGAAAATGATCAATCTGGGCAATAATTTCAAAGGTTTGTCGTTTTGGGATTTATTATTTTAAAAGGTAATTATTTGAGAAAAAGGTCCTCAATACATACATATATAATCAAATACGTTCATAATACTTTTGTTTACAACTCAAATTACATGATTAAAATATTTTCTGAAAATTATTTAATTTCAGAAAATTCATAAAAAAAATTCAGTAAATCAGAAGCATTAGTTTGAGTTTTCTATAAAGAGTTTATAAATTTTGAACATTGGGAAGACCTTTAAATACCGTGCATGTTTACTAGTAAACTAATGACGCAAAAGTAAAAGTCAACAGAAAATTTTAGTCAGGAAACCGAATAAAATCATTATTGTAAATTTTTCTATTTTTTTTCAACATTAGGAAGAGGGTCAAATGGCAAAAGATTGTTTTATCCAATCAGGATGCAACATGTGGCTGTGCAGTCATCTTCTTCCCCAAAATCCTAATTTCCAGATTTTCAAGTTTTAAACTCAAACTTCCGAAGGGCTTAACTTGCTCTCTGTTTTGGACGTGTTATATATGGTTGGAAATGTAACGACTAGTACTTTCTAATGGCATAGGTTTCACTCTCAGAAACTCAACTCCAAATTACCACAATATCCTTTACAAATTCGGGATTCATTGCAAAATTTTGATTTTCTCTACAATTACAACACCAAATCATGTAGATATTTGCACATAATATGTAGATCTCATATACTACAGCATACAGAAGAAAAATTTGACGCAATTTACATCATATAAAAATAATAATTGAATATGACTACATGGTGACAAAAGTGTTGGAAATGGATAACGGAAAGTTAAGTTTAACTTAACGTTGATCTAGTTTCTAACGGAAGTTCGTTATGTGTTAACGGAACTAGTTACAAATGGTAATCTACATCTGTTGTAGATTATATATAACTCATTTAATGTCTCAAAACCATTTAGGGTGAATGAGAATTAATGATAAAGTCTTTTGTAACTTAACAAGAGTTAAATATTGGGTCAAAGTTTGATTTGGGTTGGTCCCAAAATTGGGGTGGACTTGTTGTGGCTAAAAGGCTGACGAGCAGGCTGAAGAAGTGTTTGCACGGCCGTGCACGTGTCTAGGACACGGCCGTGCACCGTGCCTTGGCTTGCCACTCGACCGTGCTGAGCCTTGAACTCGACCGTGCATATTGCCTTGCACGGCCGTGCAGTTCATTGGACACGGCCGTGCAAATGCTGTTATACCCGAAAAGTTGTGACTTTTCAAGGGAAAAGCCACCAAACCCTTTGACTCTCTTTATATACTTCCCCTCCGAATTTCAATTTACACACACAGTCATTTGAGTCTCCCTACCCTCTAGTAAGATAGAAAAACATACCCAAATCATTGCATATTGATACATTCAATCCTTCAAAGTCCAAAGTTCAAAACAAAGTGTTGTTCGTTAGAGTAATTGATTTGGAGTGCTCCTATCATTTACTTGTAAGTCGTTTTATCTTACTAGAAGATTGCCATTCAAACCGTAAGCACCTGTGCGGGGCAATAACTTCTTACGGAGATTGTATTTAATACAAGACTCGACTTAATTTTGTTTGTTTCCAATCTCCGTTATCATTTTCTGTCAAGTTTTTCGTTAAGTTCTTGAGAAGCCTACACAATTGTCCAACAATCGTAAGAAGTTATCTACGCTTCTTCAAGATCTTCAAGATGGCAAACGAGAAAGACTCCACAGAATCAAGTCAAGGGAATGTGACGCCTCCTTCTCAAGGTGACGCTACGTTCTACAATGTTACACCGTCTCACCCGGTTCATGGTAAGAAACCTCCTTCACGTACAACCTCAAGGGTTGCACCTCTTAATGCTCTCCCTCCGTCTCATGTGTTCGTACATGCGAAAAGACCGGGTATTCTTACCGGGATGAACTTTAAAAGGTGGCAACAGAAAATGTTGGTCTATTTGACAACATTAAAATTGGTGCATTTTCTTTGGGAATATCCACCATTGATATCCGACGAGGATGAATCCAAAGCAAAGAATGAATTGGATACTTGGAATCACGGTGATTTCTTGTGTCGCAATTACATTCTTAGTGAAAACTAGATTATGCACAATACAAAGTGTGGTGTGGCATAAAGACCGCAAGAGAACTTTGGGACTTTCTCGAGATGCACAATACTATGTGTATTGTGACTAAAAGACCGAAAGTGAACTTGGTGGAAGGAAGTACCGGAAAGAAGAGAAAGAACACCGGGAAAGTGAAGAGGACCGCCAAGAAGGTTAAAGGTGGTTGTTTTAATTGTGGCAAACCCGGGCATATGGCTAGGGAATGTCGACATCCTAGAATCAACAACCAAGATGGAAACCCTCTTCAAGCCAATGTGAATGAAGATAGAAATGTTCCATTGGACTTTGATCAACTTAGCCTAGGGGCGTAAGATTGAATTGACCAAAAGTGGTTGTTGTGTTAGTAAAGGGTACCTTGTTGAAGGACTCCTTAAATTGTAATTGTTTATCCGCCTAAGTGCGAAGAATAAAATTTCAGATTTTATTTACTTGGTTTGAAGTGTTCCAATTGTTATGGCATGTTCATTTAGGTCGTGTAAATTTAAATTCACTAAGTCGACGAGTTAATTTAAAATTACTACCTAAAATGAAATTTGATTCGCAAAATCAATTGTGATTTCTTTTGTAGAAATCGGTTCAAACCCGAAAGCTTGATAAATAGATAGTTCTTTACTTCTATTAATGATTGCATTTGATAATGCAAAGTTCATCTTTTGGAAAAGTAAAAGTAAAACCTTAAAGTTTTGAGTAAACAATAAGGTTTGTGATTCATCTTAATGAACAATTAAGAATTTCGTAGTGATAGAGGTGGTTAGTATGTAGTACCGTTTGAAAAATAATTGTTGGGACGCTGATACTTATTTATCAAACGAATGCTTCTTGCTCACTCAATCAATTGAATCACAGAAAAAGGAAGATAGAACTTTTAAGGAGATGGTGAACTCCTTATTGATAAGTTCCATCTTATGTGAGTATACCTAGCAAAGGTAGAAATATCTAAACCTAAAGAGGTTAAGATAGGACCCAAAAACCATGGATTACGTTTCCATTGGCAATGCAGTATTATTCAACCAAGGAAAATGGTTGAAGAGACCTCACTTAAAACATAGTTATGACTATGTCGTCGGTTCATCTCAAGGAGATGAAATACATTGTAGATAACATGGTTATTACAATTAAATGACTTCACATAAAAAGGAAAATATTAAATATGAATTAGGATATTCATAAAATATTTGATATGTGGAGGTACACATCAAGTGTGGGGGTACAAGCTAAATACATAAGTTCTATTTGATATGAACTTCTAGTATTAACAGAAACTGTTAAAATGTTAACAGCTAAAAGAATGGATCATTATATATTTGGAAGTTATTTGATCTTCCTCCATAATGCTAACCATTGGGTTACAAATGGATCCTTAGAAAGAAAATATTCAATGATGACGAATTATGAAATATTCATAAGCCGTTTTATAAATACCTCAAATGTGGGGGTATTTGGCTAAAGTAGAAATACTTAAGCAAGACACGTTATATTCTTTGAGAATATACTTCCTTGAAATGATAGGAAATGCATAAATTTTAATAAGAAAATTTATAGAAACTGTGGTGGTCTTCTTAATAAGAAGGACTCAGCCGAGTGGTTAAGTTGCATGCCTAAAGGGAGGTCGCGAGATCAATTCCTGCCGGAAGCTGGTTCAAAGCGACTCGCTACCAAATGGCTAGTATATCCGATAATATTTCACTAGGGAAGATTCAAGGCCACAAGCTATCTATCCCGATGTAATAATAGTTCGCCGGAACTTTGGACGAATTTGCATACATGCATTAATTGTCATTCATGTGGGGGATTGTTGGAAATGGATAACGGAAAGTTAAGTTTAACTTAACGTTGATCTAGTTTCTAACGGAAGTTCGTTATGTGTTAACGGAACTAGTTACAAATGGTAATCTACATCTGTTGTAGATTATATATAACTCATTTAATGTCTCAAAACCATTTAGGGTGAATGAGAATTAATGATAAAGTCTTTTGTAACTTAACAAGAGTTAAATATTGGGTCAAAGTTTGATTTGGGTTGGTCCCAAAATTGGGGTGGACTTGTTGTGGCTAAAAGGCTGACGAGCAGGCTGAAGAAGTGTTTGCACGGCCGTGCACGTGTCTAGGACACGGCCGTGCACCGTGCCTTGGCTTGCCACTCGACCGTGCTGAGCCTTGAACTCGACCGTGCATATTGCCTTGCACGGCCGTGCGGTTCATTGGACACGGCCGTGCAAATCTTTATTATACTCGAAAAGTTGTGACTTTTCAAGGGAAAAGCCACCAAACCCTTTGACTCTCTTTATTTACTTCCCCTCAATTTCAATTTACACACACATCATTTGAGTCTCCCTACCCTCTAGTAAGATAGAAAAACATACCCAAATCATTGCATATTGATACATTCAATCCTTCAAAGTCCAAAGTTCAAAACAAAGTGTTGTTCGTTAGAGTAATTGATTTGGAGTGCTCCTATCATTTACTTGTAAGTCGTTTTATCTTACTAGAAGATTGCCATTCAAACCGTAAGCACCTGTGCGGGGCAATAACTTCTTACGGAGATTGTATTTAATACAAGACTCGACTTAATTTTGTTTGTTTCCAATCTCCGTTATCATTTTCTGTCAAGTTTTTCGTTAAGTTCTTGAGAAGCCTACACAATTGTCCAACAAAAAGGAAATTTCAGATTTCTTATGCAACAAAAACATAATCGAATCACTTTGGGCACGATATTAACATACGATCATGCTCTGATACCAATGTAAACTTTTAGGGGTGATGCGGATGTTGGACTTTTTACTAGGCTTCTTAAGGATTTAACTGAAAACTAACGGAAGATGAAACGGAAATTGAAAAACAAATCACAAATAGTCGAGTCTTGTGTTTGACACAATTTCCGTAAGAAGTATTTGCCCCGCACAGGTGCTTACGGTTGAATGGCAAACTCCTCGTGAGATAAAACGACTTCTAGTTATCTATAGGAGCACTCCAAATAAATAACTCTAGCGAACAATTGGCTATTTGGAACTTTGGACTTGAAGGAAGTATATGCAACAATATGAAGATGATTAGGTAATGTTAATCTATCTCAAAGAGGGTAGGAAAGGCTCAATTTACTGTGTGTATCAATTGAAATTCGGTAGGAGAAATATATAAAGAGAGTTAAGGGGATTGTGCATTTTCCCACAAAAAGACACAACTTTTCTGTTTGAATTGGTGACTGTTCAGGATCTGCTCGGCCGAGTCAAGGGACTCGCTCGGCCGAGCACCAAGCTGCACGGCCGAGTCAAGTAACTCGCACGACCGTGTCAACCACACTGCTCGGCCGAGCAAGGCATATGCCTCGGCCGAGCAAGCTTGTCCAGAGACTTTGGCCAATTTCTATGCTCTGCTCGGCCGAGTCAAGGACTCTGCTCGGCCAAGCACATCAAACCACATTAAACACCCTTTAAATAACTCTCGTTAAGTTACAAACCTTTGTCATTAATTTCTCATTCACCCGAAAATGGTTTTGAGACAATAAATGAGTTATATAATCTACAACAAATGTAGATTACCATTTGTAACAAGTTTCGTTAACAAATAACGAACTTTGTTAGAAACCTAGATCAACGTTAAGTTAAACTTAACTTTCCGTTACCCATTTCCAACAATCCCCCACATGAATGACAATTAATGCATGAATGCAATTTCGTCCAAAAGTTCCGGCGAACTATTATTACATCGGGATATATAGCTTGTGGCCTTGAATCTTCCCTAGTGAAATATTATCGGATATACTAGCCATTTGGTAGCGAGTCGCTTTGAACCAGTGACTGTATAATGTATACCAAGACAACAATACTCACATAATAATAGCTCTAACAGTTATTGTTCTCACGTTTTGTCCATTTCGGCCCTGGACCGTATCTCATTCATAAGCGTTCATTTAGAGGTGGCCAAATTACCTCTTGCTTATATAGGTGATTCTCACTATAAGGAGTATCATGCACTACTCCACCCGTAGGTATAGAAATCATTAAAAGTTTTCTCAACTTATCCTTACCACTGCTGCATGTGCTTGTACTTGGATGTTCTGGGAATGAGTATTCAACATCTCCAGGTTAATAAACCGAGTTGTTGTTTCCAATTAACTCTACTAGAACTTATAACTTGGTTGTCTCATTGAACCAAGGGCCTGGGATCTCCATTTTTCAAGGTTGAGTGTCCGCTATAAGTCCTTTTGTTGTGGGTTTTAAACCCATTCCCCTTAACAGTTTATACAGTTGATCTCGATTTATACCTTTGGTATACGGATCCGATTTTTGACTTCACATGGCCAGTTGTGACAGTCTCATTTGAGATCAATTGTTTTATGGTAATATGTCAATGACCATTGTGTCTTGACTTACCACGATGTTCTACACCTTTTCCTATTTCTTCATTGTCGTCACAATGCCTTAGGTCATGTAGACACAAACTTATTCCACAAAGGAATATCTTCCAAGACCATTCAACTTTTATGTTATCGACTCAGATTCCTTATTGAATCGAGTTGTTCAAGTTGTCTTGGAAGTTTGACACTGCTGCTCCATTTATTGTGAACGCATTTTTCACTTTGGAGTTTATTTGTGTCGAACATTCAATCAGTATACTCTTTCCATACTATTGAATACCAGAGGTATTATAATCTTTAATCATAAGTATATCTTTAAGTACACCAAGTACTATGACTATACTATTCCGGTGATTGATTACAATTACAATTAGACTTTTAGTCTATCTAGAATGATCAGTCCCTTCGAGTGATCAAATTCTTCTATCGGTCAGTTTCTTCAAGTGGTTATTATCTCTGTACCATTCCGACTTCCCAAGTATTCAATATCTCTAAGTGGTTTGACCTCCTTAGAGTCCACCTTTCAGGAATCTACTTTACAGAGATTACCTCTCAAGATTCTACCTTACTAGAGTACACCTCTCAAGAATCTATTTGAACTTTCGAAGTACTTTTTCAAGATAATGGGATTGTGATAGGACTATTTCTTCTGATGTTCTAGAAATCTTTATTTCTAATATGACATCGGCTAATCCCATATCTTTCATGTCAAAGTTCTTCTTTAACATGTCTTTGGTATTCATGATCAATTCATGACTACCATTATTAGCATGTTTTCCACGTAAGGACAGACTATTAACAAATGATTCAGATGTTCCTTTAATGTAGACACATTTGTCACATTCATTAATCTTGAATCCATTTGATAACATAGTTCTATCAAACTTCTCATGCCACTGTTTAGTTGCTTGTTTTAGTCCATATGAATACACAAGTAGATCCAACACGGTTGTGCGACATAAAATGCTCTGTTGTGTCAATGGGATAATCTTGCATAAATCATCATGTCCTTTTTGACAACTAGCCTGGCTTTATACTTATCAACAGATCCATCGGCTATATACTTTCTTTTAAGAATCCATTTGCAACCTAATGGTTTGCAACTTGGAGGAAGATCTACCAATTCCCAAGTATTTATTAAGCATTATGGATTTTATCTCACTGTTAATAGCCTCTTTCCAGAACGAACTATCCGGACCAGATAACACTTCCATAACAGTTGCTGGTTCATTTTCCAACATAAATGATAGAAAATCAGGACCAAAAGACTTTTCCACTCTTGCCCTTTTACTACGTCTAGGTCCTATCATTTCAAGGAAGTATATTCTTAAAGAATATAACGTGTCTTGCTTAAGTATTACTACTTTTAGCCGAATACCCCCACATTTTAGGTATTTATAAAACAGCTTACGAATACTTCAAATTCGTTAGGAGTTTTTATCAAATTCATCATTTAAATATTTCCTTTCTAAGGACCCATTTGTAACCCAATGGTTAGCATTATGGAGGAAGTTCTAATAATTTCCAAATATATGATGAGACATCCTTTTTATTTTGTCAAGGTACTTCAATTCCTTGAGATGAACTGATGACATAGTCATAACTATGTTCAAGTGAGGTTTCTTTAACCCTTTTCCTTGTAAGGAAACTTGGTTTCGAAGAATACACCAACTTCACTTCAATAATCGTTCCCTTTGTCATATTGGGAATTTTAAATTTGTTCTTCACAAATCTATATGCATTACCAATTGTTTGCATCTCTAATGGAAACGTAATCCATGGTTTTGGGTCTTATCTTAACCTCTTTAGGTTTAGATATTTCTACCTATACTAGGTATCCCCACATTTTGTCAATTAAGACGGAACTTATCACTAAGGAGTTCAACCTTTCCTTACAAGTTCTATTCTTCCTTTGGGTGTGTAAGTAGCATTCGTTTGATAAATAAGTGTCAGCGTCCCAATAGTTATTTTTCAAACAATACTACATACTCTCCACAATTAAGATGAATCACTAACTCATTCTTTATTACTTAAATCTCTTAAGGTTTCATCTTTACTATTTCAAAAGATGTACTTTGCATTATCGAGTGCAAATATCAATAGAAGTAATGAAGAACTGATTTCCACAAAAGAAATCACATTTGGTTTGCGAATCAAACTTCATCTTAGGTAGTAATTTTAAATTCACTAGTCGATGGAATGAATTTAAATTTACAAGACCTAAATGAACAAGTCATAACACAAGCCAAGTAGGAAATAAAAACTGATATTTTATTCTTCGCTCTTAGGCGGATTACATTCAGATCAAGGTACCCTTTTCTAATGTAATACAATGACCACATTTGGTCAATTCAATCTTATGCCCCTAGGCTAAGTTGATCAAAGTCCAATGGAACATATCGACCTTCAGTCACATTGGCTTGAAGAGGGTTTCCATCTTGGTTGTTGATTCTAGGATGTCGACATTCCCTAGCCATATGCCCGGGTTTGCCATAATTAAAACAACTACCTTTGAACTTCTTGGCGGTTGTAGTTCCCTTCTTTACTTTCCCGGTGTTCTTCCTCTTGTTTCCGGTACTTGTTTCCGCCAAGTTTACTTGCCGTCCTTTTGCAACTATACACATAGAATAGTGCATCTCGAGAAATTCCCAAAGTTCTCTTGCGGTCTTTATGCCATAACACACATAGTATTGTGCATAATCCAAGCCATTAAGAATATACATGCGACACAAGAAATCGCTGTGATTCCATGTATCCAAGTCATTCTTTACTTGGGGATCATCCCCTTCGGATATCAATGGTGGATATTCCCAAAGAAATTGCACCAATTTTAATGTTGTCAAATAGACCAACATTTTCTGTTGCCACCTCTTAAAGTCCATCCCGGTAAGAATACCCGGTCTTTCCGCATGCACGAACGCATGAGACGGAGGGGGAGCATTATGAGGTGTGACACTTGAGGTTGAACCTGAGCCAGGTGAAGGAGGTTTCTTACCTTGTACCGAGTGAGTGTTTGAAGGAGCGGGTGCAACATTCTTTAGTGTTGCTTTACCTTGAAGAGGAGGAGGAGTAAGCCCGGATGATTCGGAGGTGTCTTTCTCACTTGCCATTGTAGAAATGCCTTAAGAAACGTAAAATACTTCTTACGATTGTTGGACTTTTTACTAGGCTTCTTAAGGATTTAACTGAAAACTAACGGAAGATGAAACGGAAATTGAAAAACAAATCACAAATAGTCGAGTCTTGTGTTTAACACAATTTCCGTAAGAAGTATTTGCCCCGCACAGGTGCTTACGGTTGAATGGCAAACTCCTCGTGAGATAAAACGACTTCTAGTTATCTATAGGAGCACTCCAAATAAATAACTCTAGCGAACAATTGGCTATTTGGAACTTTGGACTTGAAGGAAGTATATGCAACAATATGAAGATGATTAGGCAATGTTAATCTATCTCAAAGAGGGTAGGAAAGGCTCAATTTACTGTGTGTATCAATTGAAATTCGGTAGGGGAAGTATATAAAGAGAGTTAAGGGGTTTGTGCCTTTTCCCACGAAAAGACACAACTTTTCTGTTTGAATTGGTGACTGTTCAGGATCTGCTCGGCCGAGTCAAGGGACTCGCTCGGCCGAGCACCAAGCTGCACGGCCGAGTCAAGTAACTCGCACGGCCGTGTCAACCACACTGCTCGGCCGAGCAAGGCATATGCCTCGGCCGAGCAAGCTTGTCCAGAGACTTTGGCCAATTTCTGTGCTCTGCTCGGCCGAGTCAAGGACTCTGCTCGGCCGAGCACATCAAACCACATTAAACACCCTTTAAATAACTCTCGTTAAGTTACAAACCTTTGTCATTAATTTCTCATTCACCCGGAAATGGTTTTGAGACAATAAATGAGTTATATAATCTACAACAAATGTAGATTACCATTTGTAACAAGTTTCGTTAACAAATAACGAACTTTCGTTAGAAACCTAGATCAACGTTAAGTTAAACTTAACTTTCCGTTACCCATTTCCAACAGCGGAAACATAGAAGGGTTTGATTACTTACCCGGTTCATCCAATTCGTTATTGTCTTTGTTGGGAATTGGGATCTCTTTGATGTCAATCCACGTGCCTTGTCTCTGATTCTCCGGTTATTCAGCAATGGGAATCAAACCATAATGATTTCTCATGGAAATGATCCGTGAGTCCACGGTTCATGGAGTCGGAAGGAAGAACTATGGCCATTCTTTGTGAAGACTGATGAGAGAAGAAAAGACCGAGGGAGGAGGAAGAGAATGGGAGAACGTTTCGGTGTTTTCTCAATTCCCGCGTTTATTTAGAACGTTCCCTCCACCCCTATTTAAGGTTATGACTTTTGTTTTTTTGTTTTGTTTTTTTTTTTTTTAACTCCTGCAGTTTTATTCTTTTTATTAACTGCATTGAAGTTACGAAAGTAACATGCAAGCCCTTTTAAATTTCGTGTTAGGTTTATTGGATTGGGTCGGGTCAATTTATGAGCGGACCAACAAATATTTTCAACAATAATAATCAAATAACATTTTTCTATTTTGTTTATTATATTATTGTTAAAATCTTGTAGAATATTTTTATTTAAGATTAATTCCTCTTTTGAGACATTAATCGAGTATTCACTGTCTTCACAAGAATGAATAAAAATTCCTTCTCTATATGCAAACCAAAGGGTATGTATTTTAGTCAAATATTTGACCAATTGGTTTAAGAATCAGAACAACTCCGAGAGTGAACGAGTGAGTTGTTCACTGATGATGAGCCAAGGAGCTGCCACCATAATTTCATGGCAAAGGCCATCACAATTTCATCTAATCTGCGAATGCCTTGTCCGCCCTCATTTAGAGGCCGACTCACTTTGTTCCAACCCACCCAATGGCATTTCCGTTCTGAAAGAGTTAGAATTCTTGGAGGATTTGGACTTTTGAAATAGTGCGAGTATTTTAGGTAATTTAGATTTTTGACTTTCTTTTAAAGATTTAGATATCGGGCAGGTTATAACTTTTATTGTTTATATCTTTTATTCTTTGTAGATACTATTTAGATCAGAAAGCCATAAATCAGGGGGAAATTGAAAGAGTACAATTATCACTCTATGATTTTGTTAAAATATATTTTCCATATTTAAAAGATTTATGTCTTTCTTTTAGATTGATTTTTCAACTAAAAAGATTTTGCTAGTCAAAGTAGAATTGTATCAATCTTGATTATGGAATCTTAGAGATTGAAAGAGTGAGATATTATGGAATATTTACTTTCCTAATTCAATTTCAATTGGTAAGTTTTGGTAAGTTGATTGTATGACTTTCTTGCAAAGATTTATATTGTTTTTTGGAAAAGGACATTGTTAATATGTAAATATCTTTTATTTTGTGTAAATATATTTAGTCTAGGACTAACCTTCTAACAAATCTCTTTCATTGTGAGTGTCAATCTTATATTTTCTTGTAGGAGTTGGATTGCATCAAATAAGGAAGATTTGAATTGATTGAATGACTTCTCAATGGTGCATATAAATACAAGACAATGGCACATTGAGAAGACACGATTTTTTAGAGAATTCTTTGGAAGACTATTTCTTTTGTTCTCCACGGATTCGATAATCACTTTTAGGTTGTGAGTAAGGTTGTGCCTTACATCCGAACTCACATCTAGTTTTCATACAAGTTCTTTGTTCTACTTCTGTTTAGAATAGGTTTTCCTTGGAAAAGGAAGAGTGTTCTTTGTTTAGAAGTTTGTTAGAACTTGTTGTAGGATTGATGGCTCGACTTTTTGCTGGCGAGGCGCCCCACCTAGGCCGAGGCGGGTGCCTGGGGCCGTGGGGAGCAGATTTGAGGCGGCCGCATGGAGTGGCCGAGGCTGCGGTGTAGTTGTAAGTACCCCAATCTGGATCACTCTCCATCCAAGCATACAAAAAAAAACCAATGGCAAACTTCCGGAGGTCATAACTCCTTCATATGAACTCCGATTGAGACGTGCCATATATGGTTGGAAAGCTCTCGACGAGAACTATGGAAGTGGTAGGTTGAGTTGTGCGACAAAACTAGCCAGGGGACATCATAATTACAAAATCCCCTTAAAATCCACGAGATTCCCTTAAATCCCGAAAAACCAAAAATCTGGTAATGGTTGACAATGTCGTGCGACACAACTAGCCAGAATCTGGACCCTATAACTAAAGGGCTTCACCCTGTTTGGTTTCGAGGGTCCATGCGCAGCGGAATAAAGCAAATTAACTCGAAAAACTCGAAGCCACGGATCCGTTCTAGATGATTTGTTAGGTCCCAAATGGTAGGAATCAGGCTAGAGGGGGGGGGTGAATAGCCTGTTAAAACTTTTTGCTAAAAACTTCTTTTGAAAAACTTTAGCTCACCGGTAAGTGATTTTGCACAGCGGAAAATAAGTTTTCAGTTTAGAGAAAAAGGCAAACCGGTAAGACAAAATATCATGCAAGACAAGACAAAATTATTTCCAAGTAAGACAAACAAAGTGAGCAGTAAGTGAAGTCAATAGGTTGTGACCAGTTGAGAGATTATCAACTGATTACAACTACACAACAGAAAACAAGCAAAGCAATAAATGACACATTGTTTGAAGAGGTTCACAGTGTTAAATAACTGCTACGTCCTCTACCAAGTTTGGTCAGAACTTGGATTTGTGAAGGTGCACTACTTTATTAATGGATTCTACCTATTACAAGTTGCAAGCCAATGATTGAAAGGCTGCCAAACTAGAGGTGACCACTAATGGGTCGTGCTACAATAAAGACCTGGTGTTTTCTAGAGATATGCTCACGAGCTGAGCTGATTTCTCTAGGGTGTTGTGTGTGAATCAATCAATGTGTTCCATAAGTAGTCTAATGGAGGAATACTACAGAATTGATTGAGGTGCCAGTGAATAAGTCCTAACAGAGATGTCTAGTGAATAGGGGACTTGCTTTGAATGCCTTGAACTAGAGAATGTGCAGGGTGGTAGTTCAAAGCAACTCACTCTCAAGAATCATAAATGCACCAACCTTCTTCAATGCTCCAGGAAAGCTATTTATAGTGAACTTTGAAAAGGAGCCGTTGTCTTTGAAGAGGTTGCAATGATAACTTGGACTGGCAGGCATTAAATGGGAAGATCCTTGCATTAAATGCCTGAGATTTGGATAGAGAGGATTTCCAGAGATAGATGGGGCTCTGTGAGTACTGGTTACTTGACATTCTCAAAGTAGGTACATTTCTTTGCAGAGATGTCATGTCAGCATGCTTGCTTTACCAACTTTAGCTAAAGTTGATGGCTTGGTGGTTGGGAGCAATTAATGCACCGGCAAGCTGATAACCAGAGGAAGCTTGAAGAGTAAGCCTTAACCGGTAAAGTAACATGGCCGGTTACAGAGGTGCCGGACCGGTAACTCAATAGGTAAGATACTCAACCGGTAAGAGGAGCTTTGACCGGTAACTGACTCCAACCGGTAACTCACACAATGCTGATGGAAATTCTCAGGTCTTCAAGTCTTCAAATCTTGAGAAAAATACATAGCAAAAACACTTGGCACTAGCACTAAGGGATCCTATGGTACATAGAAAAATTCTATTTTGATCTAACTAAATTAGGGGTCCTCATTAATGCTTGTTATGATTGGGATTAAGCAATTCTAAGCCAAAGCATATATTTGACTAACAATCTCCTCCTAATTGCTTAAGTCCAATCATCCTAGGTTGGCATCTTCTTGATTTAGAAAAGAATGATAAAGATTTTGTCTATATAATATATCATTCCCCAAGTCAAGAGACAACTTGATGCTACCTAAGGAAAGCTTACAGATTAGAAAAATAAAAGATCGAAAATGAGTAAAGATTTTGAATGATCCTGCAAAAATATAACGGTTAGCAGCATATGAAGCATTCAAAACAATAGAAGGAATTTTAAACAAAACACAAAGTTTGAGGGTAAGAGATTCTCATTAGAGTTTGTGGACCGGTGAATGAGGAAAGAAAGACAAAAACTTCATCGGTTACATTCTCAGAGCTGCACCGGTAAAAGGCTTGAAACAAGATCGGCTAAGGAGCAGCAGCATCTGAAGGAGGAGCAGCAACTGAAGGAGGGGCAACATCTGAAGGAGGGGCAGCATCTGAAGGAGGGGCAGTATCAGAAGCTTTGGATTTCTTTGCTTTCCTCTTCTCTTTCTCATCCCTTTTCCTTTTCTTCCTATCTTCTCTAACCACCATTAGCACTTCATTTTTAGCTTTTACTTTGGCTAACTCCAATTCAAGCTCACGGTTCCTTTCTTGACAGCTACTAAGGGCTTCAGCTGTCCTTTTGAGTTCTTCAATGGATCGGTTCAGAATGTCTTTGCCTGAAAGTTGTTGCTCACAAAGGATTTTATTGGTTTGCCGAGCCTCATCAAGTTGTACCTGAAGATCTCTGATGACGTTGTCTCTAGCACTTATATCGGTCATGAAATTGCCAAGAGACAAAGCAATACCAGTCTTCAATAAATCAAATTTTCTCTCCTCCTCCTCCTGATTGGACTTAATGAAAGAACGAGCTAACTCAATGTTGACTTCAACAAAACCATCAAGCACGGCTCTATGAAGACCTATCAAATCTGAAGCAAGGAGTGGCCTATTTAAATCATCGGTAGGAGGGGTAGGTAAGGGAATGGATTGAGAAACCGGTTGGCTAGCAGGCAAAGGAGCATCGGTAACTGGAGGCAATTGATCGGCAACACGGCTATCGGTAATAGGAGAAGATGGGTCGGTAAGAGAGGTTTCAACGGACCGAGACACTTCACCGGTAGGAGAGATCTCAATCTCCTCATCCAATATTTCCATGGGAGAGACAGGAGGAGCAATCGGTAAAGGAGAATCAGGAGCATGAGGATCAAAGGGTTCCAAACTCATCATCTCAGCAAAAGAAAGTTCCAAGAGCTCACCGCAATAGGGACCAACGGCAAGATGGCTTGCCGACGCCTTAGAATGTGAATTACTCTAATAGCCGGCGAAGTAATGAAGCTTCTCTTATGTTGCTCCAAGGTATAGGCTTGCCTTTCTTTATCACAGGAGTCTGGTCACATTTGGCAATAAGCCAACCATTTTAGTAACAAAACCAGACCAATTAAAAAGCCTCAACTCCAGAATTTGAGTAATACGTCCATTAATAGACATATACCGGATAAAGAAGTCATCGGTTGAAAGGGTGCTTTCAACCGGTCTGGGGGCAAATGTTGCAAACTGGCCATGAATCCTGATAAACCGATTGTGTTGCTGAATAGAGGAAGGATATTTCTTGTTTGGTTTTGGAGAAGGGAAATCAGTAACCAACTGTTGCTCATCTTTGCCAGGAAGGATTGCTTTGCCCTTGGGAGGAATTGGACGCTTCTTAAGCTTTAACACCTTAACCTTCTGATACCGGCGACTTGTCTCACCGGGCCCAGTAGTTTTGGTATATCTAGGAGGAGTATCTTCAGGAGCAGCACCAACCTTCATGTCTGACACAACATCAATAAAAGTAGACATTCTATCTTCTCTTCTTTGCTTCTGAAATTGATCGGCAATAGATGGAGGCAATGGAGTTGGCTCAGTTACTGCCTTGCTAAGGATCTTCTCATGAACCTCAAATAAAGGTATGCCATCGGCAGATCGAGGAATAGAAGCTTTGGAGGTATAGAAATTTAGAGTAGACATGAGATCCTTCTGACGCATACCAGGATCATCATAAACAGGAGGAATTGTTGGATCATTCTCATCAAAATCAACATCTTCTTCTTCTTCATAGAAATCAGAGAGGGAGTCTTCATCAAAGATGGGATCAATATCCTCCTCCTGAACCGGTGAATTGGCTCTAGAAGAGGAAGGAAGAATAACTTGACTTATCGATTGACTAACCGGTAGAAAAGATGCTTGAATGGCTTTTTGAGTAGCCAACTCTTCAATGGTTGCTCTTTGACTTTCCTTGAGCTTCTCCGTTTGCTCGGTAAATAAGCTAGCTGCTAAGGCTTGCTGGAGAAGGATATCATCAACATTGATTGCCTTAACCGGTTCAGTAGATGCAACGGTAAGGGGCTGACTAACCGGTAAAGGAGAAGCACCGGTAAATGGCTCAGAAGTCGGTAACTCTTCTCTAACCGGTTGAAGTATTTCACCGGTAAGAGGCATCGGTTGAATAACCGGTGAAGGGCATGGTCTAATAACTTCTCCTCCTCCTGAAGCAAGAACGGTAACTGGAGAAATCTCAGTACTACCTCCTCCCACATGTTGCATCGGTAAAGGAGTTGTGAAGTCAGTACTTATCTTCTCAGATCGATCAATCACAGCAGCATCTTGGTCATCGGCATCTGAATCACTAGAGTCAGTAGAGCTAGAGCTTGTGACAGACTGCTCCGCCCTATCAATGGTTTGATTATCAGAGTCATTAATGTCCTTGAACATTTCTTCAATTTCTTCATCAGGAACAGTAGCCCATTTGTTTTTGTTGGGTGAATAGAGTTGAAGAAGTACGAAAGAGAGATATCACCCATACTCGAAAGTCTCTGTTCAAGTCCACCGGATTTTGCACCACATCCATAACATTCTTCACGAATTGCCATCTTCGAGGTCCTAAGTTGACAATTTCGGGATCAAAGGAGGAAGATCATCTCCAGGTAACTCAAATCTTCCAAGCTGATAAGGATCAGATTCCTTAAGGGTATCCTGAGCATTATAAAGAATGGCAAAATCAATCCACACTGCCTGAATCATCATGTCTTGCCGGAGCCTATCCTGAGCCAAGTAGATGGCATTCCACATTGGAGGCAGCAACTCAAAATACCGATTGTAAAGCTTGAGTAGACTATCTCTGGATAGTGAGATATCATAGTCATTCAACAAACATGGCTTGGTATAGTAGAGACCTTTATCTTCATGGATGTTGTCAAAATCCACATAATCGGATATGTCACCCAGGGGCCGAGTCTTTGTTGATCTCATGGAATTGCAAAAGCTTTCGAAGGAAAGGAGGCAAGTGCTCAATAGGATATACCCAAGTGGGAGATGGTTCAAAGGTAGGATTGACTAGCCAGGGATTGTAATGGTAAATGTGAAAGGTTGGGTTTCTGATCGGTTTGCAGTGACTTACCGGTCGGGTTGATGATTGACCGGTAAATGGAATTTTGTCGGTAAGGAAGTTGTGATTAAAGAGTCTTTTGGGAATGAATGGTATGAAGTTTCCCAAGTCTGTTTCAATTCTCCTTCTTCTCTCAGCATTTTCTTTGGCAATTTGTTGGGAAGATTTTGGAATAGGTTTGGATTTCTTGGAAGGGGGAGGAGCTGATTTTCTTTGTGGCTTTTTGCATTCTGGTAGGGGAAAGAATGATAGAGATAGGCTTATCATCATCATCATCAGAAGAAGACTCAAGTAGTTTTCTCTTTACTGGCAAAGAAGGTTTGGGAGCAGGAGGAGCACCGGCAACTTGAGCAACCTTTGGCCGGCTAGAGAGTTTCTTCTTCTTATGAGTTGGTTTGCCGATTGGTTTACCGACTGGTTTGCTGGTAGCAGGTTCATCAGATTTACCGGTTGGATTACCGGTGGAAGGCTCAGTCGGCTTACCGGTTGGTTTACCGGTAGATTCTTTGATGGCTCTAATCATGTCAAACTTGTCAAACGCTTTGCAGAAAGATTGAGGATACTTGGGTTGATTCTCAGAGGCTTGAAGAACTGCAGGGATGGATCTGAGAGCACGGCTAATCATCAGATAATGACAAGGTTTGGCTTTGTTGGTCTTGGTAGATGGCCTTTCCTTCTGAAATTTCTTAAAAGCAATTAAAACAATCCGGTAAAGAAAAGCACACCAGTTGAATTCTCCACCAATAATGATGGCAGCAATTGCTTCCCATTGTATCATGGTAATACAATGATGAGAGCCAGACCGGCAAATGAAACATCGGTCTACAACATCAGCAACAGCGTAGAAAACAGCATCAAAACCAGCTTTCTTGTTAGCTTCACCGGTAACGAAGGGGTCAGATCCTCTAACTTTTGCCCAGGCAGCAATCATATCTTTCATGGAGATAGAAGATGGACCGGTGGAAGAAAGATTTGGGAAGGCAGCAGCAATGGTGGCAGGGCTAAAAGTGACGGGGACACCAGCAGCAGTGGAGATAATATTCTCATTTTCATCCACAACACCATTCTCAAATAACTCATTAACCATCTCATAATAAATATCTTCATTTCCTTCAGGCATCACGAAAGGAATAACTCCGGCAGCAATGAATAGAGCTTCAATGGCACGGCCTTCATCGGAGTCGAAAAAGCTGGAGAGAATGTAACCTCCATAGATGTCTTTCTTAATGGCCATCTGTGAATCAAATAATCATTCAAACAAAATAAGTTAGAATCAATGAGATTTCTACAAGTAATTTTAAGAGATTAGATGATTCTAGAAATATAGGAGATCTAGAAGTCTTAGAGTTTCAAAATCATACCAGAAATCTCAAGTAGTGAAGAACACAGATGGAGAAGGAGAAGATGAAGTATTGAGAGTAAATTGCCGGTTGCTTAGTTCTTTTAGAGAGAGAGAATCCAGAAAGTTTAACTGAGATTTTGAAATCCTTATATAGGGGACAAAAGAGCGGGAAGATGAAGAGGTGTGTTGGTTAAAGCAAAAGAAGCTTAAAGGTCTTTAACTGTCGTGCACATTGATTGACAGTTTTGTTTCACGAAATTAAAGATGTGTCATGAAAATATGAACGTGTGTGCAACAGTTATATCAAAATATAATAAAGTACAAAAAGATAACCTTTTTGATAAAAATGAATGATACAGATATTACCTTTTTGATCAATTATTTAAAATTGATCTACTTCTTTTGTCTAGGAGCATGGGGAACAGGTAAAGGATAGTACGGTAGGTTGCAGACTGCAGCGGCGAAGGGATTGATGTGACTTGATAGGCAATGATGACAAACGTGCCGGTTAAAAACGGATTGCAAATTTGGATCCGGCCGCAGTTCGTCGGTAAAGGGCAATCGGTAAGGTAGCTAACCGGTCAGGTATTTTTGACCGGTAAGAGAGACTATCATCGGTAAAGGACCATCGGATAGAGACACCATTTACCGATCAGGTATGTCGGTAAGAGGACCGGTAAAGGGAGTCTTGCCTTACCGGTAAGGGGTACCGGTAAATGAGCACTAGCAAGCATCGGTAAACGAGTGAGGTCACCTTTGATCTTTGTTGAGAGCTTACACAGATAACAAAGTTAGCACATAATGTTTATCGAATATCAATCATGCCTAGTTCTCCTCTAAGGAATTCAAATCTTTTAATGTCGATGGTTTTGTTAAGATATCGGCTAATTGATAATCGGTATGGACTTTTAAAAGAATAATGTTACCCTTTTCAACATGATCCTTGAGGAAATGGTATTTGATGTCTATGTGCTTAGTCTTTGAATGCATCACGGGATTGTTGGAGGCGAGATAGGCGAGGTGTTATCACAATAGATAGGACATACTTCTTGAGGGATTTCATAGTCCACTAGTTGTTGCTTCATCCATAGAATTTGTGAACGGCAACTTCCGGCGGCTATGTACTCGGCTTCGGTAGTAGAAGTGGAAATTGATGCTTGTTTCTTGCACGACCAGGAAACCAAACGGTTACCCAGAAATTGATAAGTTCCACTAGTACTTTTCTGGTGACCCTACAAGCCTGCAAAATCGGCATCTGAATATCCAATAAGTGTAAATGAAGAATCTTTTGGATACCACAAACCTAAGTTAGCGAGTTCCCAAAAGATATCTTATAATTCTTTTAACGACTTGCAAATGAGATTCTCTAGGGTCGGCTTGAAATCTAGCACATACACATACGGCAAACATGATATCGGCCTGCGGCGGTTAAGTAAAGTAGAGAGCCTATCATACCTCGGTAGAGTGTCATATCTACTTTCTTACCGGATTCATCTTTGTCAAGGTGTACATTGGTGGCCATAGGAGTGCTTTGAGGATGAGCAGAGTCAAGACCAAATTTCTTGATAAGATCATTGGTGTATTTGGCTTGATTTATAAAAATACCTTCTTGGGTTTGCTTGACTTGAAGTCCAAGGAAAAATGTAAGCTCACCCATCATGCTCATCTCAAATTTACTCTGCATAAGTTTCTCAAATCTCTTGCATAATTTTTCGTTAGTAGATCCAAAGATAATGTCATCAACATATATTTGAACTAACAATGAATGACCATTATGCTTAGCAATAAATAAGGTGGTGTCAATTTTACCTCGTTCAAACTTCTCACTAAGTAGGAATTTGGAGAGAGTTTCATACCATGCTCGAGGTGCTTGCTTGAGGCCGTACAAAGCTTTATTCAATTTGTATACGTGATTTGGCTTCTTGGAATCTTCAAAACCAGGGGGTTGATCAACATAAACAAGTTCTTGAAGTTCTCCATTGAGAAAGGCACTTTTCACATCCATTTGATATAGCTTGAACTCTTTGTAGGCAGCATAGGCAAGGAATAACCTAATGGCTTCTAATCTAGCTACGGGAGCAAAAGTCTCATCATAGTCTATGCCTTCTTCCTGCCTATACCCTTTCGCCACTAGTCTAGCCTTGTTCCTTATAATTTTTCCAGTTTCATCCAATTTATTCCTATAAACCCATTTCGTTCCAATTACGGTTTGATCACTAGGTCTAGGCACTAACTCCCAAACTTTACATCTATCAAAGCGATTAAGCTCTTCTTGCATAGCTTCTACCCAGTGGGGCCATCTAGTGCTTCCTCGGTCTTCTTTGGTTCAATATTTGAGACCATAGCGAGGAAAATAATCCATGTTGATCCTCCATGCTTCTTCATTGGCCTCTAGTCATTCTGGGACCAAAGACATAACCTATCACATTTTCTAAAGGGTGATCTCTTCTTGGTCTCACTTCCCTAGGGAGGTCTTGCTGACCGATTCTTGTCTAAGGTTTTCTAATGGAGGAGTAGAATCGGTAAAGGGAGAAGTGATCGGTAAAGGAGATCGGTTTGGAGAAGGTGATGGAGGCTGGTGATCGGTAAGTGGGGAAGGAAGCGCAAATTGTTTGAAATAGGTTCGGCTTCGGGAGGTGAATTAGGAAAATTAATATGAGGGCTGGTTGGTAATAAATCGGTTAGGTTTGGGGTTGTCTATTGGATTGCCTAACCGATTGGGGAAAGAAGGAGTCATCAACTAAGTCTCTACAAGTTACACCACTTGAGGTGAAGGCTGAACTGGGGATTGATTTGCATTAGAAGCGGTGGAATGATTGGAGTTTTGATTCTTTGGTTTCACTGTCTCAAACACACCAGAATTATCGGTACTATTTGGAGCCTTATCGGACTCTAGCAAATCAAATTCATCAAAAGTAACATGAGCAGATTCAACAATTTTCAATAACCGTTTATTAAAAATTCTAAATGCCTTATTGTGCTTGGCGTATCCCACAAAGATACCTTCATCGGCTTTTTCATCAAATTTACCTCGGCGCTCTTTACCGTTGTAAAGTACGTAGCATTTGCGTAGAAGATCTTGAAGAAACCAATGTTAGGGATTACGCCACGCCATAGCTCATAAGGGGTCTTGTTATGAAACTTGTTGACCAAGGATCTATTACGGGTGAAGCAGCGGGCGATATGGATAGCTTCGGCCCAAAAATACTTGGGAAGCCTAGCTTCGGATATCATTGTTTTTCCGGCTTCGATCAAGGTCCTGTTCTTTCTCTCAACTACACCATTTTGTTGCGGTGTACCGGCGGTGAGAAATTATGATCTATTCCATGATCATCACAAGATCTTGAGCAATTCCAAGATTTTTAAATTCGGTTCCATTATCGATCTCATACCGATGATGTCACACTCTTTTGGGTTTGCGGTAGACGGAATAATCGGTGGCTACTTCATATGTATCATCTTTTGAAGCAAACATTTCCACCCGGGTATATCTTGAGAAGTCGTCTACAACAACCAAAGCATATCTGCTACCCCCTAAGCCGGTAGTTGAGGGGCCAAACAGATCCATATGTAGCAACCGGAGGCACCTAGAAGTGGACAAGCGGGGCTTCTTTGCGG
This sequence comes from Adenophora triphylla var. japonica, assembly GCA_022495995.1. Lineage (NCBI taxonomy): Eukaryota > Viridiplantae > Streptophyta > Magnoliopsida > Asterales > Campanulaceae > Adenophora > Adenophora triphylla. The sequence continues at coordinate 265,638 of JAFEMH010002999.1, forward strand.
AAAGATTCTTTATGCTTTGTTTTCCCAATTGGCAAGCTCTACATTTCCTTCCATGATCGCGAGACACTGAGGTAAGCCGGCGACAAGATTTTTATTGGCCGGCTTGGATAGATATTTGAAGTTCGAGTGGCGAGTCTCTTGTGCCATAGCCAGAATTCTCACTTATGTTCTTAGCTACAAAACAAACATTAGTAACATTCGAGACATTGTTTAAATCTATAGCGTATACGTTACCTTTTCTATATCCGGTGAGAAGTGTTTCACCTGTAGCAATGTCTTTCACATAGCAGTTGGAAGAATTGAAAACACAATGCATACCTTTGTCACGTAATTGTGAAATAGAGAGAAGGTTATGTTTCGGACCATCCACCAAAGATACCTTACGTACAATAGCGTACCTCTTTTGATGGATCCACGACCGATAATTTTACCCTTTGCGTTGTCACCAAAGACAAGCTGGAGGACCGGATGCTTCTTCCGGATCGGTGAGGAGATCGGCATGTCCGATCATATGCCTAGAGCATCCACCGTCCATAATCCAAACATCCTTACCGGCATCGGTTGAGGCCATTAAGCATTCTGAAATAAAAACGGTAAGCTTATGGTCCCCCTTATTCTTTTGGGTCCAAAGAGTTAGTTCCTCTTTGGCAGCCATACTGGCCACCACCCGAGCTTTTAGACTCAAGTGGGTCCGAATAGGTGCTTCAAGAGGCATTCATAAGCCTTGTGACCAATAAAACCACAGTTTACACATTTATTAGAAGATGGTGAGGAGGCTTAGATGAATTGATGTTCAATTTTGCCAATGCTTCGAGAGGATTAGCGATTGGGACAGTAAACAGATCCTTTGGGGACGAAGGCGATGGATTTAGCTTTGTTGGCCGGTTGCCGGTTTGGAAGATCTATTAGGTTGGGAGCCCTCACCGGTTGGTTGGCCGGTGACGGTTGTCGACCGGTTTGTCCCTTACCGGTGATGGCTTCCTTACCGGTTGTAGTTTCCTTATCGGCAACCTGGTTAACAATTTTAATTCCACCTTTGCTTTTTCCATCACTTTGAAAGTGGAACATATTGTCCTAGCTCGGGATCGGCTACCTCGGTCCATTGGGATTTGTTTTTGCCCAAATAAGCTTTCATCTGTTCCCTTCCCTTGGGATAGGTGTGTGGAACGGCTTTGAAAGGTTTAGTTAACTCTCTCTTAATCAATTTGGATTGAGCATCATCAAATTTACCCATCAAGTTCTCGAGAGAGACTTGGTAGCCGGTTTGTTATTGCTTTGTCATTTTCCTTACTGGAGGTAAAACTTATTCCAGGTTGTAACATCTCGGTTTGGAGACATCCGATCTTGTATGATAGTCTCCATAGCGGCTTCGGGATTTTGTGTAAGTGTCAATAGTTTTAGAAAGAGAATTATTTCTTGACACAAGATCAGCAATTTGACAAACGAAATGTTCGCTCTCGAGTGAGTTCTTGATTGTCCTTTTTAACCGAATGACTCTAGCTTGCTTTCTTTCAAATCTTTTATTTCGGCTTTCAAAGAGTCATTTTCAGAGATTATTTTGAAATTATCGGCCATAATTTTGTGAGCTTCATTTAATTTTTCAAAATCGGAGAAGAGCTCATTCATCACCTCTGCCATTTCAGTACTTTGACATATTGGGCATAGGGTCAACGGTAGGTGAGGGGAAGAGGATGATGGTTCAAAATTGGGATCAAAATTTGGTAGTGATGATATCGGTTCAGGGTTAGGGTTAAGCTCGGTTAGAGGCTTTAAGTGAATCGGTCGGTTCTCAAGCATTGGTTGATAAGAAGCGATCGGTAAGGCTTGAGCTTGATAGGTCGGTTGAATGGGTTGCATCAACGGTCTGAGAGTGGGCATGGTTTTGGACTGACCATAGAGGGATCCACCTATGTTTTGAATTTTGAAGTTATTTGGATTGCCTGCATCTACCTTGGGGATAGGAATGGGATCATCAAAGTATGTCAAGGGAGATCTCATAGGTGGAGTCTGGTCAACATAAGATGATTGTTCATTGGAGTTGGGGTGTCTAAAGATAGGAGTTTGTAGAGAGATGGGTTTATCATAAGTTCCATCCATAGCAACAAAGCGACATCGGCATCTTCATCCTGAGTCGGCAAAGTCGGCTTCCTCATTCTCGTAGAGTCGGTCTCAAACCAAACAGGTAAAGCCTTTTCGGTTGCATCCTCCGCAACTAAACTCTTAGATCTAGGAAATTTCTTGAACGGTTTCTTCCTCGAAATTCATATTTCGGTTGAGGGCATTTGGAGGCAAAATGGCCGGGTTTTCTCTGATTGTAACACACAAGCTCACCTTGGGCATTTTTACCATCGGTTGAGGTTGAGGTTTGGCCTTTTCTTTGATAGTTTCCAGATCTATGGAAAGATGAGGATTTGGGTTGGAATGATTTGCTTTGTGAGATTTCTTAAAATCCTTAAACCTTTTGTAATTTCTAGCAAATGCGGCAAATTCATCCTCTACCTCAAGAGGTGTACTAGTTGAGGTATTGGCTTGAGTTGGTTGAAATTTGAGATATTGAGGGAGAGTCAACGGTAGTAGTTTGGTGGTAAGCATAGAAGAACCGGGGAAGATCTCGATGATTTGGCAGAGATAAATTTTTAAATTGTTTTTGCACTCCACTCACTAGGTTGAGCTCTTCCTCATATAAGAACAAAGTAGACACAATGTTCGGATATGAGTAACATTCAAATCACGGCATTCTTTCAAAATAGCGACCTTCACATGCCACAAGTCTCCAAGAGAATTGAGGAATCTCATGTTTAGGTCTTTCATGGTATAGACTCTACCTAAAGATGCACAAGAGTTACTCACCTCGCAGAATCGGTCGTACGTTTCCTTCATTGTCTCATTTGGATTCTTCTTGAAGGACTCAAACTCAGCAACACTTTTGTAGAGTCTGTTGTCCTTGGCCACTTGATCTCCTTCAAAGTATCCGAGTAGACTCTGCCACACTTGTTGAGCGGTCTCATAGCATTGTACTTGTTTGTACGATACCGTCATCAAGTCCCGAGGTTATGATGTGCAAAGCTTTTACGTCCCAGGAGTCACACGTTTGTCATCCTCGATCCATTCTTCTCGTGGTTTTGGCACATAAGTTTCATAAACCTCAAAATCTTGTTCGAGACTCTCTATCTGCATGATCCATGAGAGGAGTTTTGGGAGCTCTGGTTGCAAGATTGATTTTCAAGGGTGTCATGGGACCATCTCGACTACGGTAGTTAACCTATCATCTATTGAATCCAAGTACCGCATGATTCTGTTTTTCCATACCGGAAATTCGTTATCGTTCAACATGGGAACGGATGTCAAGTTGTATGTTTGCATGATTTTTCCTGCCATTTTGGACTTGGCAATTCAAGCGGTTAAGCTTGGAAAAATGATTTTCGAAAATTGTAAGCTCGATACCAATTGTTAGGTCCCAAATGGTAGGAATCGAAGCTAGAGGGGTGAATAGCTGTTAAAACTTTTTGCTAAAAACTTCTTTTGAAAAACTTTAGCTCACCGGTAAGTGATTTTGCACGGCGGAAAATAAGTTTTCGGTTTAGAGAAAAAGGCAAACCGGTAAGACAAAATATCATGCAAGACAAGACAAAATTATTTCCAAGTAAGACAAACAAAGTGAGCGATAAGTGAAGTCAATAGGTTGTGACCGGTTGAGAGATTATCAGCGATTACAACTACACAACAGAAAACAAGCAAAGCAATAAATGACACATTGTTTGAAGAGGTTCACAGTGTTAAATAAGCGCTACGTCCTCTACCAAGTTTGGTCGAACTTGGATTTGTGAAGGTGCACTACTTTATTAATGGATTCTACCTATTACAAGTTGCAAGCCAATGATTGAAAGGCTGCCAAACTAGAGGTGACCACTAATGGGTCGTGCTACAATAAAGACCTGGTGTTTTCTAGAGATGTGCTCACGAGCTGAGCAGATTTCTCTAGGGTGTTGTGTGTGAATCAATCAATGTGTTCCATAAGTAGTCTAATGGAGGAACACTACAGAATTGATTGAGGTGCCAGTGAATAAGTCCTAACAGAGATGTCTAGTGAATAGGGGACTTGCTTTGAATGCCTTGAACTAGAGAATGTGCAGGTTGGTAGTTCAAAGCAACTCACTCTCAAGAATCATAAATGCACCAACCTTCTTCAATGCTCCAGGAAAGCTATTTATAGTGAACTTTGAAAAGGAGCCGTTGTCTTTGAAGAGGTTGCAATGATAACTTGGACTGGCAGGCATTAAATGGGAAGATCCTTGCATTAAATGCCTGAGATTTGGATAGAGAGGATTTCCGAGAGATAGATGGGGCTCGTGAGTGCGGTTACTTGACATTCTCAAAGTAGGTACAGATTTCTTTGCGAGAGATGTCATGTCGGCATGCTTGCTTTACCAACTTTAGCTAAAGTTGATGGCTTGGTGGTTGGGAGCAATTAATGCACCGGCAAGCTGATAACCAGAGGAAGCTTGAAGAGTAAGCCTTAACCGGTAAAGTAACATGGCCGGTTACAGAGGTGCCGGACCGGTAACTCAATAGGTAAGATACTCAACCGGTAAGAGGAGCTTTGACCGGTAACTGACTCCAACCGGTAACTCACACAATGCTGATGGAAATTCTCAGGTCTTCAAGTCTTCAAATCTTGAGAAAAATACATAGCAAAAACACTTGGCACTAGCACTAAGGGATCCTATGGTACATAGAAAAATTCTATTTTGATCTAACTAAATTAGGGGTCCTCATTAATGCTTGTTATGATTGGGATTAAGCAATTCTAAGCCAAAGCATATATTTGACTAACATGATTAATTAAGAAGAATGAAATAGAATAACCAACCTTGTGTGCCTTTGTCTTTGATAAACACGTTCCAACTCCAGATTGATGATCTTACGATTCTTTGATGAATGAACCTTGAGTCACGAACTATAGATCTTGAATTGCGAAGATCCTTTATGTGTATCTACGCATTGAACGAACCCTAGAACAATTCTAGGTGGATTGGTAGATCCTTTGATTGAAACTCCTTTTAATTAATGAAGAAATATGGAATTGGTGTTTTGATTTCTCAATTCACAATTGAAAATCACTCTTTTGTGTTTCTCTAAACCCAAAAACGTGAGTATCACTGCTAGGGCAACCAAGGGTTAGTATTTATACGCTATAAATATTTTCCCCATCGAGAAAACCCTAATTTTAAGTCATTTACGTACCTGCCAGCGCCGACGGGATGACTCGTCCCCCAGGGCACGAGTCGTCCCCTTCTACACTTCCTCAGATACATTCATCCCCTTTACGGGGAATAGTTAGTACAAATCTAGGGCACGAGTCGTCCCTATGGGCACGAGTCATCCCCTATGGGACGAGTCGTCCCTCAGGACAAAACCTCTGATACACTCATCCCAGGCCAAGGGAATAGTTGGTTCTGGCCTGGGGACGAGTCGTCCCCTGTGTACAAAAATCCATATTCTTTATTTTTGACAATTTGTTCGATGCGTGTGACCCCATAGGACTATATTATGTTGGCAATGAGTTCGATCACATCGATCCTCATAAGACATGAGCGGACTCTAGCAAGCCATCATGCCTACCCAAATAATATATTATTAAGTTCGATTTCCTACATAGAACATATCACAATCCCATTGTCACACGATGTTATATTGAACATGAGTCATGGTCCACGTCAACTCATATTGTTCAATGCTTTCTCGTTACCAAGTAAATTGATCAATCGAATGATATTAATCACATTAATTCATTCGGACATGGCCATGTACATAATCAATCTTACTTACGAGTGGCCTAGCAAATATCTCTCTTTACAAGGGACAAAATTCCATCTTGACTTATCATTCTTCCCAACAAGAATCCTATCATGCCAATAATAGCCCTTATTGTTATCCGGTTAAAGATAACGTTAAACTATATCAAACACAATATTCATCGAGTGGAAGACGATGATAATCTCAGGTCAAATGATATCAATGATATAACTATATGAGATTTAATTATGACATTTGACCATGACATAAATCTCATAATGGGTCAAGTCCAGTACCTTGTTCTCTAACAAGTACCCATGAATTTAATGTGCATCCCTATGCATATAATCATCACATGATTATCCATTAAACTTCATACTAGTGCTTCATAAGTACTAGGGACACGATTATTACAATAAACATGTAAACATATATAATAATCAAAATAACAATCTCTCATATAAATGAATAATGACATTACAAATAAGTCTATCTCTATAGGCCTAGGGCACTAACACCTACATTCTCCCACTTGCACTAGGCCCAATCATTCATGTATCTTATACCCATGGACCTAACATGACCATCATGTTTAGCTTGTGGCAAGGGCTTGGTGAGAGGGTCCGCAATGTTTTCATCCGTAGGTACCTTGCATATCTTGACGTCTTCCCTTTCACAGATTTCTCCAATGAGGTGGAAACGCCTCAGAATGTGTTTGGATCGTTGATGTGACCTTGGTTCTTTTGCTTGGGCAATAGCACCATTATTGTCACAATAAAGCTCTATCGGGTTAGTGATGCTCAGAACGACTTCTAAGCCACTAACGAACTTCTTGATCCAAACCGCCTCCTTAGCCGCATCCGATGCTGCTATATATTCGGCTTCGGTTGCAGAATCAGTAACAGTGCTTTGCTTGGAACTCTTCCAACAAATGGCACCTCCATTTAGCATAAACACAAACCCAGACTGCGATCTAAAGTCATCTTTGTCGGTTTGGAAGCTTGCATCTGTGTAACCCTTTACAACCAGATCATCTTCCATTCCTCCAAATACCAAGAATACATCCTTAGTTCTTCTCAAGTACTTAAGGATATTCTTGACTGCTATCCAATGGTTCTCACCAGGATCAGACTGGTATCTACTCGTCATGCTCAGAGCATACGAGACATCAGGTCTAGTACATAACATGGCATACATGATAGACCCAATTGCCGAAGCATATAGAATATCACTCATCCTCTTTCGCTCATCATTTGTCTTAGGACAATGAGTCTTGCTAAGAGTAATTCCATGTCCCATTGGCAAGTTCCCTCTCTTAGAATTTTCCATACGGAATCTTCTAAGGACCTTGTCAATATATGTACTTTGACATAAACCAATCATCCTTCTTGATCTATCTCTATAGATCTTGATATCAAGAATATAAGCCACTTCACCCATATCTTTCATTGAGAAATATTTTCCTAACCAGGACTTGACAGTCTCAAGTGCAGGAACATTGTTTCCAATGAGCAAGATGTCATCGACATATAACACCAGAAATAGTACTATGCTCCCACTTATTTTCTTGTATACACAAGGCTCATCTTCGTTTTTGATGAAGCCAAACTCTTTGACTGATTCATCAAAACGTAGATTCCAGCTCCTCGAAGCTTGCTTCAATTCATAAATGGATCTCTGCAACTTACATACTTTATTAGAGTTCTTTGGATCGACAAATCCTTCAGGATGTATCATGTATACATCCTCAAGCAGGTTTCCGTTAAGAAACGCTGTTTTGACATCCATTTGCCATATCTCATAGTCATAATATGCGGCTATGGCAATTAAGATTCTAATAGACTTAAGCATTGATACAGGTGATAAGGTTTCATCATAGTCAACATCATGAATCTGCCTATACCCCTTGGAAACAAGCCTAGCCTTGTAAGTATGTACCTTCCCATCCATGTCAGTTTTCTTTTTAAAAACCCATTTGCATCCTATGGTTTTTACACCTTCAGGTGGATCAATCAAGTTCCAAACTTGATTATCATACATGGATTTGATCTCGGATTCCATGGCTCCTAGCCATTTGTCCGAATGAGGAGTGGACATCGCCTCTTGATAGGAAGTAGGTTCATCATTCTCAATGATTTCTACTTCGTTACTTTTCATCATGAGAAATCCATATCTCTCAAGTTCGGATCGTATCCTATTCGATCTGCGAAGAACTTGTGTATCTTGAACCGGTTCCACAACATCTTGTGAATTTGGTTCCGTCTCTACTATTGGTTCCTTGTAATTTTCGGGTTCTTGAATTTCTTCAAGATCAATTTTACTCCCACTAGTTTCTTTAGAGAGAAACTCTTTCTCTAGAAAGAGACCATGTCGAGCAACAAACACTTTGTTCTCGGATCGGTTGTAAAATTGATATCCTTTCGTTTCCTTAGGATAACCAACGAAAATACATTTATCGGATCTGGGTGCAAGCTTATTTTCAGAAACCAATTTCTTTACATAAGCTTCACATCCCCAAATCTTCATGAATATAAACTAGGTTTTCTTCCATGCCACATCTCATGTGGGGTCTTAGGATCCGATTTAGTAGGGACCTTATTAAGCGTGAAAGCAGCTGTTTCCAGTGCATGTCCCCAAAGGAAATAGGAAGGTTAACTTGACTCATCATCAATCGAACCATATCTAATAGAGTTCGATTTCTCCTCTCGGACACACCATTCCATTGTGGTGTTCCGGGTGGAGTAAGTTTTGAAACGATTCCACAACTTTTAAGATGATCGTCAAATTCTTGGTTTAAATATTCACCACCTCGATCAGATCGAAGTGTTTTAATAGTTTTGCCAAGTTGATTTTGTACTTCATTTTGAAATATTCTAAATATCTCAAATGCTTCACTTTTGTACTTCATTAGATAGACATAGCCATATCTAGATAAGTCATCAGTGAACGTTATGAAGTACCGAAATCCTCCCCTAGCAATGCTATTCATTGGTCCACATACATCAGTATGTATGAGAGCCAACAAATCACTAGCCCTTTCACTACTCTTAGTAAAAGGTGCTTTAGTCATCTTACCCAATAAACAAGATTCGCAAACATCATATGATTCATAATCATATGAGTCTAAATATCCATCTTTATGGAGTTTAGAGATGCGTTTCTCATTTATATGACCAAGACGGCAATGCCACTTAAATGTGTTGTTCACATTATTTGGTTTAGATTTCTTATTTATATGATAGACATTTTCAACATTATTTTCAACATCAAGGACATAAAGGCCATTAAATGATTTTGCGATACAATAAAGCACATCATTTAAGTAAATAGAAAATTCCTTATTCTTAATAAGAAAACTATAACCTTCATTGTCTAAACAAGAAATTGAAATAATGTTTCTGCTCAAATCCGGAACATAATAGCAATTATTCAAAACTAATATTAGTCCGCTAGGTAAAGCGACTTCATAAGTCCCTACGGCTAATGCAGCAACTCTTGCTCCATTTCCAACACGTAGGTCTACTTCACCTTCTTTGAGCGACCTTCTATTCTTTAGTCCCTGCACATTTAAACAAATGTGAGATCCACATCCGGTATCTAATACCCAAGAACTAGAAGTAGAAAGTAGAATATCTATCACATAGATACCTGAAGTCATGGCAATCTCATTGCCCTTCTTCTTCAGTCCTTCCTGATAAGCTTTGCAGTTATGCCTCCAATGCCCAGTTTCCTTGCAATGGTAGCAAACCGCATCCTTTTGGGATTTGGGTTGAGGCTTCTCAACAACGGCAACCTTTGCCTCCGATTTAGCAACTTTTTCCTTAACCTTGGTTTTCTTGAACCCCTTTCCTTTATTCACCATCAACACTTGATTGGTTTTCTTGGCGATATTGTTCTCTGCATTCTTAAGCATCCCATGCAATTCAGACAGAGATTTATTCATTCCATTCATGTTATAATTCATAACAAACTGATTATAACTTTTAGGGAGTGAATGCAATATCATATCCGTAGCCAGTTCCAACTGGATAGGATATCCAAGCCTCTCAAGATGTTCAAGGTGACCCTTCATTTTCAACACATGAGGCCCAACAGGTTGTCCTTCAATCATCTTGCATGAATGAAAAGCCTTCATGGAGTCAAACCTTTCCTGACGTGCTTGCAACTGGAACATTTTCTTCAAATGATTTCCCAAATCATAAGCATCCTTGTGTTCAAGATCCTTTTGAAGGGCCTTACACATGGTAGCGAGAATCAAGCAAGGTTGATCCTTTTCAGCTCGAGTTGCATTAGCAGCAGGCTCGGGTGGAACGGGTCCATCGAGAATGTACAACTTCCTTTCTTGTTTGAGAACAATTCTCAAACTGCGGATCCAATCCACATAGTTGTTGCCATTCTCTTCCAACTTGTCCTTCTCAAGGACTGGTCGCAGTGACAGAGTTTGATTAGTGTTTACAACCATTGATCTACAAAGATATGCAACAAATATGAACACATATAAGTACCTATTTCATTTAAGAGATTAAATAACGTATTTCATAAATACTCCCACTAAATTATATAACTTTCTTATACAAATATGCATAATATAATTTAATAGGCTAAGACCCAACTTTAATTTAATTTCGAGTCGGCTATGGTACGACTGCTCAAAATTAAACTAAAAAGGTAGATAACATTTATCAATCATATCTTCATATGACTCTTAGATTCTATATGAGATTATAGACATCATATGTCACATGTTCCAATCTCATCTTATGCCTTAGGCCCAAAACTGTTTTGATAGCCTAGTTAAGTTCAACCATTTTAAACGTATAATAATCACCGTTTCCTCATCTTGATCATACAAAGATAGAATTAATGTACCTCGCTATGGCGTAGCCTACATAAAACTATCTGTGTACTCACAAGTGTTTAAAATGGGTGGCATAAACAAACTCAAATTTCAATGAAGGTTCAATTTTTCATGTTCATCAATTAACATGGCAAGGTTGATTCGTGAAAATTATATGAGCATAATTACGAACATGGGATGATGCAACACAAATCACATTTGATCTTTACATAATAATTTCTAATCAACTAGGGTTTAATGATTCATGCAAAATCACATTTAATATGAACATAATTCCTATAACAAACAATTTGTTTAAGACCTAGAAATTTATCAATTTACAATAATCATATTAATGAAATTGATATCCCATATTCTAGATTAATCACATTAATCATATAATTCAATTCATAATCATGGCATATCAAAATATATAATTAGTACAAATCCAGGGCACGAGTCGTCCCTATGGGCATGAGTCATCCCCTATGGGACGAGTCGTCCCTCAGGACAAAACCTCTGATACACTCGTCCCAGGCCAAGGAAATAGTTGGTTATGGCCTGGGGACGAGTCGTCCCCTGTGTACAAAAATCCATATTCTTCATTTTTGACAATTCGTTCGATGCGTGTGACCCCATAGGACTATATTATGTTGGCAATGAGTTCGATCACATCGATCCTCATAAGACATGAGCGGACTCTAGCAAGCCATCATGCCTACCCAAATAATATAATATTAAGTTCGATTTCCTACATAGAACATATCACAATCCCATTGTCACACGATGTTATATTGAACATGAGTCATGGTCCACGTCAACTCATATTGTTCACCGCTTTCTCGTTACCAAGTAAATTAATCAATCGAATGATGTTAATCACATTAATTCATTCAGACATGGCCATGTACATCATCAATCTTACTTACGAGTGGCCTAGCAAACATCTCTCTTTACAAGGGACAAAATTCCATCTTGACTTATCATTCTTTTCAACAAGAATCCTATCATGCCAATAATAGCCCTTATTGTTATCCGGTTAAAGATAACGTTAAACTATATCAAACACAATATTCATCGAGTGGAAGACGATGACAATCTCAGGTCAAATGATATCAATGATATAACTATATGAGATTTAATTATGACATTTGACCATGACATAAATCTCATAATGGGTCAAGTCCAGTACCTTGTTCTCTAACAAGTACCCATGAATTTAATGTGCATCCCTATGCATATAATCATCACATGATTATCCATTAAACTTCATACTAGTGCTTCATAAGTACTAGGGACACGATTATTACAATAAACGTGTAAACATATATAATAATCAAAATAACAATCTCTCATATAAATGAATAATGACATTACAAATAAGTCTATCTCTATAGGCCTAGGGCACTAACACCTACACACCCCTCATAATTTTCACACCTCCCTCTTCTCTTCTCTCTCCCAGCCTTCAGGCACCCTCTCTAAGACCCTTTGGGGCAATCCCGGTCCCTTTCGGTTCCTTCCGGAGCATTCTGAGGCCCCTCGTGGTACTCCGAAGCTCTGCCGAGCGCTCCCAAGATGTTCCCGCGCTGCCCCGAGGCACTCTCGAGGTATTCTGAGGCCCCTTGTGGTACTCCAAAGCCTTGCCAGGTCCATCCTGAGGCGTCCCGGCCCTTTCCGAGTTCAACCAACGATCCCGATGCACAACGAAACTCTGCCCGAGCAAAACCGACGATCTCAACGCACGACGAACCTCTGCTCGAATCCAGTCAACGATCCCTGCGATCCCAACACAAGCCAAAACTCTGCACGAGTGCACACCTGACAATCCCGAGGCACGCGCCGAAGCTCTGTCCGCAGACAACCGGATCATCCCGAAGCAATCCCGGTCTATCCCGGAACACTATTCCATCCTCAAACACTATTCCCCAACAGAAGACAGACACGAACCAACATTGGTAAGGCTTCCTTCCTACTCTATTTAAATATATTTCAATACGTAGTGTACAATGTAAACATCCGATACAACATGCATTTTAAAAAGCACATACACACACACAACATTTAAAGAAAGAAGGGGTACCGAAAGACTCGTTTTTACGAGGCGACTCAGGTGAGCTCTAATATTCTAATATTCTCTTCCCGAGGAGTAACCTGACCTCCGAACTCAAAAATCTCATCACACAACAACAGTTTTTAAACTGATGCCTTTTCTCAATATTTTGGGCTAAATCAAAACGGCGTGGCGACTCTACAAGCAAAAACGCAGCGAGACACCTCCCAACAATGCGAGATGCCAGAGCTCCGCGCGCGAGCCGGATCCGGGTAATTTCAGTTGGCGACTCCGCTGGGGACATTTTGTTTTAAAAAACTTTGAAACAAAACAAAAGATTTTTAAAATGATGATGATGGTCAAACTTTTATTTTACCCCTTTCTTTAACTGTTGTGTGTGTATGCATGTGCTTTACTTTTTATTTTACAAAAAAATAAATAATACAAAAAATGCATCAATATACCTTTGTGTACATATATTTAAAATTCTTCAAAAAAACTTCTGTTTTACTCAGAAAAAGAATTTTAGTGACCGCACACTACTCGCACTGCTGCCTCGGTACACCGCACGTTACGTGCACTTGCTGCCTCGGATACACTGCACACTACAACCCTCAACCCGGGGTGGTTTCAATTGCAGTCCGTTCGGTCTTCCTAGGCCTCTTGGATTCGCACGGGATCATTCCAAACATCCCATCCTAGCCAGTGTCAACCCTGCATGCTTGCGTCACACTCTGTCTAGACTCGGTTGGTTTTTACCCAGTCCGTGTCATACAGCCTGGATACACATCCCATATCGGCCATTTTTCTGAGCCAAAGCTCGAAACTCAAGATCCCTTACGCAAGCAAGACGATGAAAGGTCATGCTAAAATCTTGACCAGATCTTGATTTCCGAAGCAATGCCCAGACGATGCTCCGTCCCGGATATACATCCATGCCCACATGACACCATGTCATCAAGCCTTTAATACGTTAGCCATGACAATATAACCTAGCCAACGCCTAACATCACAAATCCCTTGCGCAAGAAAGGTAAAGAGAGGTCATGCCGAACTCTCGACCAGATCTTGACTCAGGTGCCGGCTCGGCTCACTATTCACATGGCCGTGAATGAACGCTCGCCGAAAAAATAATGAAATTTTTAGGAGCCACCACGCCATTTTAAAGGAAACATTGAAAACCTTTTTGAAAGAGAAAATAGGTTCGGGGGTCAAGTTACGTGTTGGGAAGAATCGAGAGTTCACCCAACATGCCTCATCCGTAGACGAGTCTTTCTATGTTCAACATTCAAAACCATTCAATGAGTGTGTGCGAAATGTGTGTGACAATATATGTATAAAATGCATATTAATGCATTATTTTATTGCTCAAGGAGAGGGTTACAACTTGTGAGCCATTTACTGTAGGAGGCCACATCCCACTTACAAGGAGGACAAGACAGATTACAACTTAAACTGAGCCTTTTGCAAAGGGCACATTATGTAGCGTGACACAGGACTTGAGGGTTCAGTTGTGTCGCGTGACACAACAATGCACTTTGCAGAGGCTTTACAAATTAAGCACCAAATTGACACAGATCTATCCAATCACTTCAAATGAGTGTGGATATTGAAGATCCACACTCTGTTTGGAATGATAATCTAACTAGATGAAACAACTTACAACTGAAGGATGATCTCTGCAGATGGACACGATGTGTCGCGGGACACAGGACTCCTCATGTCCAATTGTGTCGCGTGACACATGTTTACCATCTGCAGGAACCTTACAAATTCGAAATTCAATTCAACAGAAACAAGATCAGATCCAATTATCAAACCAATTTAACTCAGAATATCACAAATCATCAATAGATTGACCAAGGGAGTGTGGATATGGAAGGATCCACCCTCCCTTGACAATCAAGCAATGAATAGAATTCAAATAACATCATGAATATGAAATTAAACCAAGCTAATCGAATTTAAACAGAGAGATGGCAGTTGCCACTTGATAATCAGAAGCGGATGGAGCTTGATTATCAAGTGGATGGATGGAAATGGCAATGAAGCAAGTAGTAAATATGAGAGAGAGAGAGATGGATTTGTTACCCTTGTAGTCCACAATCTCTACACCATGTTAGGTGTAGAGAGCTTCAATTCAACTGCTGGAATGCGAATTGGTGCACAGATGGAGTGCTGAGCTTGGATCTTCAGTTGGTATGGGTTGTGTGAAGGTAGATGGGTGAAGTGATATGAGATGGGGTTGAATTGGGAGGAATTGGTGTAGGTTTTTGTGTGGAAGGAGGAGAGAGAGAGAGGTTCTGGTGTGAATTTGGCAGAGTGACATTGTGGAGTCAAAAAGGGATCTGAAATGAGAGGCAGAGGGTCTTATTTATAGCTGCAGTTCATGATCTAGTTGTGTCGCACGACTTCTTGTATCAACTTTCCGTGGATTCAAAGTGTCGCGTGATACAACAAGGCAATAACTGTTTCTGGTGCCAAATTGCTGTTTCTGGAACATTCTGAAGTAATTCCTTAAAGGTCCAAAGCAATTAATTCCCTGTAGGTCCTTTTGCATGGAAAAATTACCTAACAGTACTCCCTTCATAAGAAACTTATAAAAAGATTCCGGAAGTCTCGGAGCAGACCGGGAATTTACCAAAATGCCCCTAATGCAATTTTATCATATTAAAATGCATCTAAAAGGGTAGAGAATTGGATTGGCGTACTTACAGAGCCCCTCGGTAACGTCACTTATGGAAGAAGTGAGGTTGTCGATAAAATAAGACCCAATCCCAATGAGCGGCTGGAGGATATGGCGGATGGCTGGACGATGATCTGGGAGATCGGATGGCTGGACCTTTGGAGAAAGGATTCCTAAGTATCCCTAGAAGGGAATCAAGCCAAATCGTAGTTATGGGAACAGGTGAGAGCGTACGGCGTCTCGAACCGAAATGACAATGACATGAGACATACGGTGTCTCGAACCGATTTGAAAGTAACGCGAGACCTACGGTGTCTCAAACCGATTTTGAAAATGATGTGAGACCTACGGTGTCTCGAACCGATTTTGAAAATATTGTGAGACCTACAGTGTCTCGAACCGATTTGAAAATGTTGCGAGACCTACGGTGTCTCGAACCGATTTTGAAAATGACGATATGATGATCTGAATCTTGAAAGAGATATGCGTTCATACCTGTGCTATGCTCACCTGTAGCTGCCGAAGAGTCTTAGACTACCATCGATGTTGGTGATGGAGAGTTGTAGCTGCCGGAGGGTCTCATGCTACTGCTTGATGGGAGGTAGCTGTCAAGGGTCTCATGCTACCATTGATTCTGCTGGGGATAGGTGTAGCTGCCGGAGGGTCTCATGCTACTGCTTGATGGCCATGGCTGCCGGAGGGACCTATACCACTTGTCGACACTTGCTGGATGGCCGTTCACGAAACGGTCTTTGCAAAATAGGCTTTGAATTCGTCGAGACTGGTGAGCATTATTGCTTGGATACTGGGGCAGCTGGAGCTCCTTTTTGACAAGCATTGCTTGGAGGCTGAGGCAGCTAAGGCTCTTTCAGATGATGCTGATGAGTCCGAAGGTGACGGGCCTGACGAAGATGATAAAGGCGGGGTCTGCCACCTGCAGGATTTGGAATCCTTATCCAAGATTGTGATTCGAGGAGCAGTCCTCACGATCAAATTATGATCACTTGATTATTGTACCCTGCGAGGGAAAACACAACACTCTAGGCACTTTGCATTTTATTTGACTAGAATTTTATTATGCGTTATTAATCTTTTGTTGCACAAGTCCATCTCAGCTGGGGATGGAAAGGAAGTGAGGATTTTGCACGGCTTGGCGAGCAGATGTGTATGTAGCAGTTGTGCTATGAGGGATTGTGTATGGAACGAATGTGTATATATGATGATGTATGGGTTGGACCCTCTCCCATGAGGTGGGGAAATGTATGAGTGATGGATGATATGATGCAGCTTAGGCAAGTCGGGGACGCTCCCGGAAGTACTGGTTGCAGTAGGTTGATTGTTGCTGATGGGACGAGGTGCGTCGGGCGCCCGAGGAAGCAAGCAGCAGAGAATGTGCAGAGAATGATCCCGGCTTGGCGAAGCCCCAGTTTATAATGCAAAACAAACCCGGAGGGAATCTGGTTCTGAGAGAACAACATAGCAAAGCCCCAGTTTGAAGAGATTCAATGCAGCCTTATTGCAGACAGAGTCATTTTGTGGCCGAGGAGGCAACCCATCATTTCAAACCGCAGTCAATCAGTCGCTGGACAAGACTCGGAAATGTTTACGTGCAGGGGCACATTTTTCGAGGGTGGGAATGGATCCCGATTCTGTGACACACTCGCTTTTGGGTTTGACTCTTTTGGGAGAGTATAAGCATCACAAGGTGTGGAAAAGTGTATGGAAGCCCCTGCTGACCGAAAACAGTGTTTGGCTCTATCTTTCTATGCTGTAGAAAGGGAAGACTTGTCGAGACACTTGAAAACTTGTCTTATTCATGATGATCACAAAGTTTCTTAAAACCCTTTATTGATGTTCGGGTTATTCAATCACCAATCCTGACATGAACAAACATTTTGATCAATCCTGAGGAGAAAGCTGACTGATATCGAGAATCAAACTCGGAAATATGGAACGGAGGATCTGTATATAGGGACGGCCCTTGAGGAGACCGGATTTTTCTGAGATTTGCTTGTGATTTCGACCGGACCAGTTGTATTTGCCTACATTCCCATCCTTGGGAGGAGCTCAGGTCGCCGTAGTTCGGGCTTATCCTGATTGAAAGAGAATGAATGTTGAAAATTGGGGATCTGAGGACCTTTGAGGATTTTGAGGACTTGGAGAATTGAAAAGCATGTCCTCTTGGAGTGTCGATGGGAGACACGGATGTGAAGCCCCAGTGGGACGTCCACGGCAAGTGTTTGTCGAGGAGACATGAAATATGCTCACATGGAGTGTCGAATGAATGGATTGAATTTGCATAATCTTTGATTGATGGTCTGAAACTACTATCCGATAGGAACTGCGGCTGGGTTCCGGGCTTTGATCGGCTATCGGGTGATTCAGAATATCATGACCTCTTAAGATGAGAGGTCGGTTGGGCTTTTTGCTGGCTGAACCTCTAAAGATGAGAGGTTGGCTTTCAGGGATGTGTTTGGGATTTCTAAGGCGAGGATATTTGATTGCCTCCAAGAATGAGAGGTCCAAATTTGTTTCGACCAGAGGTAAGGGTAACGGTAATGGGAATATCCTCTAAAATCGAGAGGACGACTTGGGATTGGTTTCGATATTGGGAATATCCTCTAAAATTGAGAGGATGGTTGGAACTGGTTGGAAGGTGTTGGTGAGAGAAAATCCAAGCTATTGAGACTTTTTGCGAACTTGCGAGCATTCGGGCTCCTTTTGAGCATTGGAGAGCTTCTTAAGAAGTCGGGGACCTTTGCTGAACGATGAGGATCTAAAGTCCTTTTGAAACGCTTCTTAAGAATTTGAGGATTCTTGCTGAATTGTGAGGATTTGGAATCCTTCTTTTGATAACTTGGAAGGCCTCGTTAGAAGTTAAGGATTATCTTTGTCCTCCCTTCATGGCTTGAGTATTTTATGTACCGCCGACTCTCGAAGTTAACTTTTTGGCATTGCTTGGACTTCTCTTAGCATGGAGAACAGATGATGGCTAAACGGGGTTTCAAAATGCGTTGATCTTGAAATGAAAGGGTATTGTTTAGTGAGGGTGAGGTAATGGCTTTCCTATGGGTGAAAGGTTTCAACCGCAGTCCCTACTGGATGATCCGAACGAGATTGAGTCTTCATTTGCTTGCTTAAGCTTACTCTGAGAAGGATTCATGCAAATTCATCGAGCAACGAGATGATGAGGATGATGGAAGATATGTGAGCATATGATGCAAGATGGGGAGTTGGATAAGCCCCAATTTGGGAAAGATATCAGCTGATTTTCTCACTCCGATCAATTTAAACATTAGTCATTTCAATGCATTAGTGATTGAGCAGCACAAGTGATCATTTGGAATAAAACCATTTCAATTAAATGTGACGTGGGTGTGCAAGTGATGCCTCGAGTCTAGCAAGAAAAGAAATAAAGACTTTTATTACTGAAGAGCTCATAACATGGACTTGACAGACGCATGACCACATAAAAGACACTCTAGAACCTATGGAACTGACTGACTGACTTCTCCGTCTTCGGGTGGGATAGCCTCTGGGCTTCTGCTGATATCACTGAAGAGGATTGGTGGCAACATTGGGGTGAGCCTTCTCAACCTTTCCATCATCAACAAGCCTTTGAATGGCCTTCTTCAAAGGGACGCAGTCATTGGTGATGTGGCCCGGATACTGTTGATATTGGCAATATTTGCTATGATCCAAGTCCGGATTGGGTTTGGTGGGATTGTAGTTATCAAGTGGCCTGATCATTCCCTTTCGAACCAATCCGTTGAAGGCCTCTTCGGTTGTCATTCCAAGATCATCAAACTGATACTGCTTACGGGGTGGAAACTGCTGCTTTCTCTGGTCCCTTGCCTGTAGATTATTGACACTGTTGTCGATAGACATCTCTTTTGTTTTAGGGGCTGCTGGGGTTGTCGCTCTGTGTCGAAATCCACCATTATTGCCAACATTGGTGTTTGATGCAAGGTTAAAGAGTCGATTTTCGCTGCGGGCTCTCATGCCTACCATTTCCCTCAAGTCAGAATACCAACCACTTCCGATAGCTTCACGAAGAACTGGCTTCACACATGATAGAAAGATGTCCTTTTGATCCTGCAGCGGGATTGGCTCGGACAGCTCATTAAGCTTAGAATTCCAGCATTTGTAGAACTCGGTGATTGACTCATCTTGCTTCTGAATTGTACCGACCAAGTCGTCCCTGGTTGTGCGCCATTCAAGGTTCCCACGGTACTTTTCAAGAAAGGCCTCAGTAGTCTAACTCCAAGTAGCTCGAGCTTCTGGATTAAGGGTTAGAAACCATGTCAGGGCAGGTCCTTTGAGTGTGAGATGAAAGTGCTGGGCCATAAACTCGGGAGTACAACCCATGGCTCCCATAGTCATCACGTATGTGTCCACATGAGTTTTTGGGCATGCCGAGCCATCAAATTGTATTTTGGGCATCTTGAACTTATAAGGGAGAGGCTCTACTTGCCTTAGGTCAACAACCTTAAGTCCACTTGATCCTGTCGTCAACTTGTCGATTTGCTGCTGCATATGTTTTAATAATGCAATCACCTCTGGGGTCATCCCCGGGAGATGAGGAATAGAGGGAGCAGCATTTGAAGAAGGTTCAAAACTAGCTGATTGGAAGAAAGGTGACTGAACTGACCCAGGTGCTGGAGTTGGCAAATGATTAAACTGATCGGTCGGGTAATTCTGATTCTGCGGAAAAGCACCGGCCGGCATGTAAGGAGTTGACCCCGGATATTGCATAGATGATGAGCCAAATCCAAAAGCTGAACCCATCAGAGACTGAGACTGATATCCCTGAGGTTGAGGCTAGCTAGCCGGAAGCTACAGAAATCCATCTTGGCTGAACTTATTCCCGAAGCAAGGGTGCTGATTCTGATACTGGGCGTTACTCTGGAAGTGAGGACCATGAAACTGACCCTGCTGATACTGAGAGCCTGGAAACCACAGACCTTGACTGTTCGGAAGCTGGGACCCAAATTGGCTTAGAGGCACGGAAGCATTGGGAATGGGTGAGGAGGTCAAATCATGGAAGATCGGCTGTGGTCCTCCAACTAAACCAAAACTTGTTTGGGGGTTTGACTGCACACCATGACTCGGAGCTTGATGATATGTTGGAGCAAAGGGAGGAAGGGAGACATTCCTGGTCTCAACATCAAACTCATTGGCATCTGTAACCTCCTCATAAGTCCCCTCGGCACATTGGATCACGGCAATACCACGGCTTCTCATTGCTTCTACGAACTTAGAATGTATTGCCTCTTCTCTAGCTTGAGCGAGTAATTGAGCCTCACGCTCTCTAACTAGAGCGGCTTCCAAATTAGCCCTCATCTCTTCCATGGACAGATCATGCATGCCTTGTTGACCCGCGGCAGATGAATCCCCAGATTGAGTGGTTATACTCTTTTCTGCACTAGCCATCTCTGACTGAATCGAACACAAGCTCTGCCGATACTGCAATTGCCTCAAGACGCGAACTAAACGTACACTAGGAGCCGAAGCGCAAACCCAACTTGCCGTAACTGGAGAGGAGAGAGCGTGTTATAAGGCAGAGGATAGAGAACTTTGAGATGGTATGGGAGAGGGAGGAGTACGGAAGGAGATGGACTCATGCAACATCCTATTAGTGTTCAAGTAGAAATGATGTCTTTTAAATCCTAGGAACGGTTGGGAAAGGCTAACCCTTTATTCTCGCAGTCTAAAACCTCGGGGGAACCTATGGACACATCATCCAAAAATACACCAAATGTATTGAGTCAAAATTAATAATAGGCAATGATATCTAAATAAAATCGAAGCATTTATGGGACGGACGAGCAGCCCCAATTTCTGGAGAAATTTGGGCAGCATAACAGGTATTCCTGAAGAAATTCAAGGAAAAATCCGGCATGACCTCTCGTCGGTGCACGTTGTCAAGGCGACATGATCTCTCGTTAGAACATGCCATGGGAACGACATGTCCTTTCGTGAAACCATGTTGCGATGGCAACATGCCCACACGTGCTAGGCTTTAGGATAGGTACGAAAGGTTATTGTAAATTTTGAAACAATCCATTTTAGTGTATTTGAAAATGTCGTGTCAAAAACCAACCGTTTGGGTAAGGTTTAAATGTGTGGTGCCACCTATAACGCGCTAGGGGGATGGGTTTGACATTAGGCGCTCAAGCATAGGCGAATATCATCACCGTCCGCGATGCCGTCAATCGCACCCGAGGGTTCTAAATCTATGTGAAGTAGTGTGTGGATGGCTATGTTCCTTTATTTTGCAAAAAATGATTTTTTTTTCATTTGGAAAAGGGGTGATAAAAGGAAAATAACACACACACACCCCTGTGATGATGTGCCACCAAATTTCGCGGGAAAATTCGATTTTGCGTTTCTTTGAAAATCAAATAAAACCGGAAAAAGACGGAGTCGCCACGCCATTTTTGTTTTAAGGGCCAAAACTTTGAAAAATGCCCGAGATCAGAGATTTGGGTTCGGAGGTCACGTTACATGCCGGGAAGGACGTTAGTGTGCACCCGGAATGCCTCGTAAAACGAGTCTTCCAAGCATTAAAAACCATTTGTTGTGTGTGTGTTACTTTGGCCAAAAAAAAGTTGAAAATCAGAAAAGTAAAAATTGGAAATTCTTTATTAGACTTTGGACAGATCCCATGATTTTTGGTGTGATTTTTGGGTAGAGTTTTGGTACTCAAAAGATTTTTGGAAGTTGAAGAACACTTCTGCCAGAATGAAAAAGGCAGTGGACACTTGATTTTGAAATAGATTTAAGGGCTTCAAAACTTCATAATCTGAGAAAACTCAGAGAATGAAAGTTTTTCCAGACACCTCAAATAAGATTTCTGTGAAAGAATTTTCCATTTTGGAGAAGATTTGAGGACCCAAAACCTTCTAGAAATCTCAGATATGAGATCTGGACTCCCAGAGACTGGTGATCTGACCTTCAAAAGAAAATTTGAAAAAAAGGAGTTTTACTCACGCAAAAATAAAGTAAAAATATGTCTGGAAATCTCTGGATGTTGGTTACAAAAAGTATTTTTCAGTCAACACCAAATTCCAAGTTTATCTGTGTTCAAAAATTTAGACCATGGACTGGGGTCTTAGAAAATTGCTACTGGACAGCAACTTCTCAAGAAAGAAAATGTGATTTTAAAGGGGGTTTTGCATCCATGCTTGTCCCCATTTCCCTAGGTTTTGATTAGTGATCA
Organism: Adenophora triphylla var. japonica; assembly: GCA_022495995.1. Taxonomy (NCBI): domain Eukaryota; kingdom Viridiplantae; phylum Streptophyta; class Magnoliopsida; order Asterales; family Campanulaceae; genus Adenophora; species Adenophora triphylla. The sequence continues at coordinate 288,232 of JAFEMH010002999.1, forward strand.
CTTGACATTTTAGTGGTGAATCAACTATATCAAACCATCCTTGGGGTACATTAGGACTAAGCACTTCATTTGCTTGGGAAGGGGAATTTTATCCTTTGAAAATGAGATTTGATGTATGAAAAATGATTTTTAGGGTTTTGAAAATGTGTTTTCTTTGCAAGAAAGTAAGAACACTTTGAAAATAATGTTGATCCTTGTAGAAGATCAACCATGGAGATGAACTTCCATGGTGATCTTCTTGGATCTAAGACAAGAAGATGAATGAACTACATTTTGTAGCTTGAAAATGCATGCATGGATGAGAGATTTAGGGTAAGAAGAGGGAGGTTATACCTATCTTCTTTGTGTTTTGTATTTGAAGGCTTGAATGTAAGAGTGTTTGAGGCTTGAATATGAGAGTGTTTGAGTGAGTGTGATTTTGGTTGAATAGTTGAGAAAAAGGTGACAATTCTATGGAATTCTCACTGTTTTCTCTCTATTTTCGCCAAAGTGCAGTTGAGGAAATGTGTTCTTTTTTTTTTTTATTTCTGAGACTGAAGGCCTCAATTTATAGCCCTCTGAAATTACAATGATGTCCGCGCGGATGGGATTGTTAGCGTGCACTGTTCATTAAATGCTGCTTCAGGCTTTGGACACAAGGAATAATCTTTTGAAAATTCAAATTAAATGTACCGCTTGTTCCAGCCATTTCTATTTTTGGTTTTTCTTATTTCTTTTGCTTTTTTGATTCCTTTCCTTGGTTTATCCTTAAATAACAATGCCCACTTTGCCCTTGCTTTGTTAGAAATGTTAGGAATGTTAGGAATTGTTAGGAATGTTATAACTTTCGTTAATTTTCTAACGAAAATACTAACAAGCTCAAATTGGAGCACTTACAAGCAGCCCCTGGCGACGGCGCTTTCAAGGAAGCGGGGTCGTCGATAAGAGTAAGGCTCCATATTTGGCAGATGATCAAGTGATCGAGTGGCCGAACCTATTTAATAGGCTACCTACGTATCCTTAAGAGGAATCAAGCCGCCGTAGTTCGGGTCTTTGACCCTGAGATGATGGCGTTTTAGGTGCCTCGAACCCGATGAGCGAGTTCTGCAAGCCGATCGGAGAGAAACTCTCGCTGGGGATAAGAGATGACCATTTTGGTCGGATGGCTGAAATTGTATATCCGCTCCGCCTGGGATAGGAATGACCATTTTCTGGCCGGATGGCTGAAATTGTATATCCGCTCGCTGGGATAGGAATGACCATTTTCGGTCGGATGGCCGAACCTAATGATAGTCTACCTACGTATCCTTAAGAGGAATCAAGCGCCGTAGTTCGGGTCTTTGACCCGGAATGACTATTTTGAGGCGTCAACCTGGAGATGATGGCGTTTTAGGTGCCTCGAACCTTGATGATGGCGTTTTAGGTGCCTCGGACCTCGATGATGGCGTTTTAGGTGCCTCGAACCCGGATGATGATGGCTTTTTAGGCGCCTGACCTTGATGATGATGGCGTTTTAGGTGCCTCTGACCTTGATGATGGCCTTTTAGGTGCCTCGAACCTTGATTTGAAATGGCCTTTCGTGGACTTTGTCTACGCCGAAGGAGAGGGTGACCGTTTTGGTCGGGGGCTGGACCTAATGATAGGCTACCTACGTATCCCTAGTGGGAATCAAGCCCTTTCGTAGTTCGGAATTTACTCGAGATTCCGTTGGCTTTTGGGATTCCGTTGACTTTGCTGGGGATTTTGTTAGCCTTTGCTGGGGAGAAATCAGACGTATTCGTCTGAGAAATCGGTCTTACGTTTTACTGCCGGGGAATGATTTTGATGAAAGATACGGGATCTCGTTATCTTTCTCGGGGAAATCGGTCTTACGTTTTACTGCCGTCGAATGATTTTGATGAAAGATACGGGATCCCGTTATCTTTCTCAGGAGATCGGACTTACGTTTTACTCCGGGGAATAATTTTGATGAAAGATACGGATCCCGTTATCTTTCTCGAGGAGATCGGACTTACGTTTTGACTCGCCGTTGATGATTTTGATGAAAGATACGGGATTCCGTTATCTTTCTCGGGAGATCGGTCTTACGTTTGACTCGGTTTGGATGATTTTGATGAAAGAAACGGATTCCGTTATCTTTCTCTGGGAAATCGGACTTACGTTTGATCGCCGTGGATGATTTTGATGAAAGATACGGGATCTCGTTATCTTTTTCGGGAAATCGGACTTACGTTTGACTGCCGGGATGATTTTGATGAAAGATACGGGATTCCGTTATCTTTCTGGGAGATCGGACTTACTGGGATTCCGTAATGATTTTCCGAGGGGAGATCGGATCCTATCTTATGTTTGACTACGCCGTCGGAATGATTTTGATGAAAGATACGGGATTCCGTTATCTTTCTCGGGAAATCGGTCTTACGTTTGACTCGCCGTTGATGATTTTGATGAAAGAAACGGGATTCCGTTATCTTTCTGGGGAGATCGGACTTACGTTTGACTGCCGTCGATGATTTTGATGAAAGAAACGGGATTCCGTTAACTTTCTCGGGGAGATCGGTCTTACGTTTTACTGCCGGGAATGATTTTCTTGAAAGGGGGTTAACTTTGGTTAACTTTGGTTAACTCGTTAAGTCTAGGATCAAATTGCAGAGTTCCCGAAATTTTAAAGGGCAAAAGGGTCATTTTGACTTACAAACCCATCCGCGCGGATAGGTTGAATTCCTGTGTCGTTTTAATGAGGGCCGCCCTCCCTTCTTCTTCCTCACCAGCTTTTTCGCAAATTACGAGGAGAGACGAGGGAGAAACCATTGAAAGCCAAAAAGCTTCAAAATCCTCCGTTTTCTTCGATTTTTTAAGCAATGGAACACCGGAGGTGCTTTTCAAGGTCAAGGACGTGGCCCGGTCAGCGGAGAGACGATTGGAGCTCGTCCGAATGAGGAGACATTATACTCTTTCGCAATCGATTGCGAGGAGCCATACCCCGATGCTTGGCAACATTGGGCCGCCGATCCGAGTCTCCGAATCGGTATACTTCGAATCTTTTCATTCCCTTTGTTCGATTTTTGTTTGAAATTGATTTTTGGGTGATTTTTCTTTTTTTTTTTTCGAAAATTATGAGGAAAATAAAAAATTTTGTTCTTGGCTTTGAATCTTGATTTTGATGCTTTGCATGTTGTAATGAGTATATGGGTAACTCAAAATGTGCATTTTGCTTGGGAAAAGAATTGGCATTTTCGCCACATTTTTTTCTTTTTGAAATATGAATGACTATTCGATGAACATTTCCGAATTTGGGACGGACTTCTTGACACTTTGTTGCAATGTAATTCTGCAATGTTGATATGAATGTGTGCATGCTCTTCTTTTTTTTTTTTGAAAAGAGTGGGACGGATTTATTGACTCCATGTATGAATGTATGAATGATATGCATGTATGCATTTTTTTTTGAAAATGGACGGAGTTTCCGTTGGATGAATGTATGATGATGGATGATATGCATGTATGCATTTTTTTTTTTTTGAAAATAGGACGGAGTTTGTATTTCCGTAAGGACTCCTTGTATGATTTTTTTTTTTTTTTCACATGTTGATTGGGATATGTCAAAACTCGTTTTTTTGTGCGAGAAAAATGGGGCTAGGTTTATTGCATGCCGTTATGCCGCCGAATTTTCTTCAAAACTTTTGTGATGAATGATGCATGTATATGCTTTCTTTATTTTTGTGCAAATGCAAATTTTTTTGACATTTTCTTTTTTTTTTTGTTTTATTGTAGGTGGAAACAACTACGTGATCAGCAGCTGAATAAGATGAAGACTCGAGGATCAAGGGAGTCTGTAGTCGACCTGTGGACCGGCTTCCGAATGCGGGCCGAGGAGCTTTGATGAGTCCGAGACAGATTGTCGTTGAGACCGGGCTTTGGGAGTTCATCGAGTGCTTGAGGGGGGTCAAGTTAAGTTCCCTAAGAGCAAGGGCCTCGATGTTTGCTTTGGCGCACATTGGTGGGATGCGACCCACACGTTTCACTTCTTCCGGGCGAGGCTACAGCTACGCCTTCCGACTATGCCGCGATCACGGGTCCGTCTCTTCAATGGACGCAAGATTGAGCGTGCGGGACTAGCCATGCCAGACGGACCCGCAGCTCCTCTGGCTTTACTCCCATTCCCAAAAAGGGGATGGGGATGGAGTACGCCGTGGTTTATGGAAGATTGTGGAGATCATCTGGAGCTACGAGGCCGGGATGAGAGGATAGGCACTCGAGCAGATTGCTAGGGCCTTTTATGGTTTGCTTTTTTGAGCACTTTCTCTTGGACACGCCGAGGGGACGCGGTGTTTGCTTTGCTGAGGAGCTTGGAGGATGTGGAAGAATGCTGCTGGAGATGTTCTCTTGGGGGAGAGGCTGGGCTGGCAGCAGCTTTACTTTTGCTCTTGATAGATACAAATGAAGGTCAGTCGCGAGCTCCTTTATACCGCTGTCTTCGAGTTTGCTCGGGAGGCATATAAGCTTTATTTTTTTGCTTTCCCTTTTCTTTAAGCACGCATCTTTTCCGCATCTTAATTGATTTGATTTTTACCTTTCCGCAGACGTGTACATGGGCCCTGGAGTTCTTTCACGTCACGATGTGGCTTACGTGACGGCGGAGTACGTCTGGGCGCATCCAGCCATGCGTTCTCTGGTCCAAGTTTGCCCGGGAGAAGAAGGGCTCCAGCAGGGCGCACCGACTTCCTCGTGAGTACTCGGGATTGCCCTTCCTTTCGACGAGGGCCGAGACTGGGATGCAGGGATGATAGAGCTCTCATCCCCGGGATCGTTTCGAGGTGGCGCAGTACCAAGTGGCGCCGAGATATGGATCTCTGGCAAAATGGAGGATTCTGAGGGGCTTGACTTGCGATGCCTATTATCTGGGGGAGAGGGTGATGGTGACGCGCCAAAGATGGCGTGAATTCGCTCTTTTTGACTGACACCGTGGAGCCTCCCGCCGATAACCGATGCACCCGAGTGAAGGAGATCTCGCGACTCCGGGGATGATTAGCCCGGCCTGGCAAAGACTTCTCGGCATTTGGGTGGCGATTGAGCCGTACCCCGACATTTGTCTTGAGGAGGCCGAGTGACGCCCGGTGTTCTTGATAGAGAGGGGGTTAGGGGGTCCCGTGCAGTACCTCCTGGGACGGATTTTTCATATGTCCGGAGATGGGGTCCGATCGAGGGCGCAGACTCCTCAGCCGCTGAGCGGCTTCCACGAAGCTTTCCGGCCTTGTCCGAGTACGAAGGTATGGCTTTCCTTCCATCACCTCTCTCTTTTTTCTTTTTTTTTTTTGCGTCTTTCCTTTTTTTTTTGTCACTCATTTCTTTTCTGCCTCAACATATTTTCGACGCTTTCCTCCGTGCAAGGCATAGGTGGTCGGAGAGGCCGACGGGACACAGGTGTGATCAGGCTAAGAGATTTATCAAAGAGGACGGATGGTTTCTGCTGGGCCTCAAAGCTAGAGCGAGGCGACCCTCACCCTTGGCCAGCCTCGTCAGCGGGAGGCTTCATTCCTTCGTAGACTTCTTCCGAGACTCTCTTTCTCTCCTCTCCTGATCCCCGCGTGTGGTACTACCTTTGGACCACGCCATTATCGGAGATCCCACGGCAGTATGGGGGTACACGTCTGGGCATGGGATCTTCTTCCTGCACGTCCAGAGTCTCGAACGCCTTCACCTTCGGATATGATTTCTTCGCAGACTCTTGGCTTGCCCTATCGCAGCGTCGCCTTCTGGGCTGGTCTGACGACGAGCCTTCTTCCGGTAAAGATACGATGATTTTGAGCTCCGAGATTTTCATGGCTATAGAGGAGGCGGGCCCGAGCCGCAAGAGGGACCGGGGAAGGGCCCCAAGCCCACCGAGGACCTCTGTAACCGTTACGATCCTTCGAGACTCGATTTTTTTTTCTGAGATTGATTTTTCTCGAGATTGTATTTAGAGACAGATACGCTTTATTTTTATTTTTTTTGCTTTTTTTTCTTTCTTTTTTTTTGTAATGTATTAATTCGTAGGATTATTTGCTTACCTACTTTCTTTCCTATTTGATTTTTGATTTTTTTTTGCACACTTTCTTTTATTTTTGGAATGTAATAATTTAGGAATTTTGATTTTATGAATGCAATGCAAAGAGTGAAATGCAATGTCTGCATGAGCCTTGGTTTTTTGGTAAGGGTGTAGATGTTCGGTGTAATGGACCTGGTTCCCTATGGCTTTGCCGCTAGGACAAAATATTCCTTCTTGGTATAGCAACTTTTTGACCGTTGCAAAGATTTTTTTTTAAGGGACAATCATATCCGCGTGGATAGACTCAGATCTCGACATTGTCCTTTAATTTTGCTTCGCATCCGGTCTCACTTTATTTCAAATTCAAATATCTTCTTCAACCACCGAACCAAATGTAGCCATTTTCGGGGAGAAGGAGAGAAAAACCATGGAGAGAAAATAAGAGCATGAGAAATCCACCCAAATTATCCTAAAAATTCTCAAATGCAATTCTTCACCAAGTTTAAAGAGTGGTCTCGGGAGATTATGCATGAGAGGAGGTCATTCTTTGAAGAAAGGTACAAGGTGAAGTGCTTATGGTCCCTCAAAGAATTGGGTTCCGACTGGCTCTTCCTTCTTGAGAGCTTCTTCATCATTTTGGGATACTAGAAGGCATGTTTTTGCTTTTCTTACAATGAGGTTGTTCCAACCGTGGAAGAATTCCGGGCTTTGCTTGGCGGTCCGGAGGTGGAAGAGATTATGGCACCTTTGTCTCGTGAGGGGCCTCTTTGTTGATAGATATCGTGCAACCTCCTTCATCTTTCTCCTGAGGAAGCACAAGGTATAACTGTGGTCCCGATCATTTTGATATTTCCGGCCTCCCGATAGATTTAGGGTCTTAGGCTTGCTTGACGATGCCTATTGGGATGCCTTTGCACTTTGCATGTTCGGGACCTTGTTCATGGTCTATTCTTTTCGGGATTTGTCATCGGCCTCTCGCTCGGATGTGCCGTTCATTGTCGGGCCGCGTAGACGATGTCGCACCTTTGATCCCGGGGAGACTTTTCATGCTCTCGACAGTCAAGCACGGAGACGTGTATATGCACTCGGGGGCCTGCCCGTTCTTGACTCGTGGCCGATGGGAGCGCTGGGGTTTTCTTCGGGAAACTTCGATATGATCAAGCCTCGACATTCGCCAGTGAGAGGGTTGCGCTGTAGATTTTGATGATCGTGGCTCATGGAGCGCTTGGATGGCTGGCCGCCTCTACCGTAAGATATCGATGGTCCGCTGCCTTGTTGGCGGTGTGGAGACTCGCAGAGTACTTCGCAGATTTGGTCTGTGGTCATGCTTCCGGCTTTCTACCCAAATTTCTATATTCCGTCTTGGTTCTCCGGAGATGCCTGGCTGGGCAGGTGTTCCTTTGGGAGGACTTTGATGAGATTGAGCCAACCAGGGTGGTGGCTCCTGCTTTCTATGGATGATCCTTCGGTGTTTTCCTTTCTTTCCCCGAAAGCATGGAAGTATGAGACGTCTTTCCTCCTCGGGTTATCCTCAAAGTGCCCAAGACCTCCGTGTTCCCGACCACTTGGGTACTGGATTGGTACGAGAGGCATTTGAGAGACTCGATGGCTATTTTGAGACGGCGTGAGGCCATTGTGGGTGCGGAGGACCCGACGCTTCGAGAGGAGGAGGGCCGAGGCGAGGGCCAACCCTCATGACAGAGCGGAGACGCCGTGACCGACTACGAGGCTTATGTCAAGAGGCAGAGAGGAGGACTCCTATGCTATCGCCCGGCCACAGGAGATGAGAGATGACGCTAGGGCTACCAAGGCCCCGACAGAGGCCGGTTTGATAGATCCCGTTCCTATACCAGAGCTTGGTAGAGGAAGACCGACATTTTTCCCTGCTCGTAAGAAGAAGACTCGAAGGGGGAAGAAGAGGGGAGAGGCCAGCTCGAGTGGCATGGAGTGACTCGAGGTTTCCGAGTATCCCTTTCTTGTCATGGCGTACACATTAGTTTGATTATGTATCTTAATTTCTTTTAGCAGTTGCCGCTTGTAGGAATGAATCGGGCTTAGACTCATCAAAAAGTTTTTAACTTGTAATGAATATTTGAATTGCTTCGAGTTTTTCGAGACGCTTTCATGGTCTCGATGTATTGATGTCGAGTATGACTTTTATTTGTGCTTTAGACCGAACCGTTTCCGCCGCCTACGTTCCTCATTTTGAGGAGCTCAGTCTTCGTAGTTCAACCCGGTGTTGTTTTTTTTTTGTTTTTTTTGTTGTTTTTTTTTTTTGTTTTTTTTTTTTTTTTTTTTTTTGGTGCAACCTCGTTTTTTACCTAGGCCGCCCTTTTCGGGTTTTCAACCTAGTTGGGTATTACTCTTTAGCACTCTTTTTTTTTTTTTTTTTTGACTCGTTTTTACGCGTAGTATCTCGCGCAGCCTTGTCACCATTCACCGGGTGTACAAAGGGATTTCCGTCGAGGTCCGCAAGTTGCATGGCTCCTCCGAGAAGATCTTCTCGGACGACGTATGGCCCGACCTGCATGTGCTCCCATTTGCCGAGGGGGTTGATACGGACCGGGGCTTTTCTTTCAAAACGAGATCACCTTCTGGATCTCCCGATGCTTTACTTTCTTGTCGAAGGCTCGCCATTCTCCCTTGGTAGGCTCGGATGTGTTCCATTGCTTTCAATCGGCGCTCATCTAGTAGGGCCAATTCATCATGGCGACTTTGGAGCCATTCGACCTCGTTGATCCGGCTTTCCAACAAAGACACCTGAGTGAGGGGATTTCCACCCGATTGGGAGCACGACTTCCAT